>VXBI01013966.1:213351-270963 GCA_013397375.1 Toxostoma redivivum | reverse complement strand
GGCCGTGCTGCCGCGGCAGCCCGCGGGGCCCGGGGACTGGCGGCGGGGCCGGCGTTGTGACCGCGTTTGCCCGGTCACGCCGAGTGGTAAATAACAAGCGCCGAACGCTCTCTTTAAAATGGCTCCTTAACCCCGCCGCGCGCGGTGCGGGTGAGTTCTTCAACGCGCGTTTGCAAACAAACGCTGGGTTTGTGCCCTCCTGTTGGGGACAGGAGCTGGTAAAACTTGCAGTCACCTGGAATGTTAAAATGTGCTTAATTTATTCCCAAAGACGGAACATAGCCCTGCCATTGTTTCTCCTAACGTCACACAAAATGGCAAAAGTCTTAGTGGTTAAAAATGAAGGTGCTTGGTTGGAGTGTGTGGATTATATAGAAATACATAAAGCACTCATGACCAGAACTGGTTCATGCTTTAATAATATTGTTAAACTTTAAGGGATAATGTATCCCCAAAGCACATTACCAGTTCCTCCAAATGATCAAGTTAGGATACACGGAAGGATGGGGGGTGGAGGACAAGTATTTTTTTTCTTCATGTGCCAAAAGAAATTTCTCAATACCTCTGCTTAGCAGAGTTTGATTTTTAAATTTTTTTAAGTGCTGATAAGAGGGATTATGAAGCATTTCAGACAGGTTGTGCTGTCTGAAATACTGATGTTGAAGTAATATATTTTAAGTAGTAAAATTTTCTTTTGTCTCTGAAAGCACAGCCTCCTAGGCAGAGCAGCACTACCTGACACAGACCATCCCATAGTGGGGATTCCCATTTTGAGAAAGGGAGTTAGAATTGTGGGAAGGTGTACAACATGCAATTTAATATTTGTTGCATTCTGACTTTAACATCCAGTGTAGGATTTGATTTGCAGATGTTTATGTGAAGTACCTCTGCATGTAACTGTATTATTCTGATAAGGCTCGGAATGCTGCTTGGTATTGTTTGTCCAGCCTTTATTTGGTTGTCCCATGTGGAAAGCTTACTACGGAGCATTTGTCAATTTTGCTACACTCATAATGTGGTCTTTTGAAAGAGTGGTGGCAAAGAATTAGGATCATTTTTGTGCATCATATAGAAATTATTTGATTTCAGTTCACCTTTGGATGCTTTTGTTTGTGTCTATTAAAATAACATACTTTTAAAAGTTTACAGCTTTTCAGGAGGAACCAGTGGCTTTAACTCTACTCCATGTGTGCATGTGTTTGAGCATCCAGTGCTATTGTAATGCCTTGTGTTCTGGATTTCAGTTGTAGCTCTTAGAGTTCCAAACTACTACAGTTCCTACTACAGATACAGGTTGCTGTGCCTATGAAGTTAAAACACCTTTGTCCTTGACCAATGTCTGAATAACACCTCACTATTTTTCCTCTTTAGAAATATCAGCATGGATAAAAATGAGCTGGTGCAGAAGGCCAAACTGGCTGAGCAGGCTGAAAGATATGATGACATGGCAAGTTGCATGAAATCTGTGACTGAGCAAGGAGCTGAGTTATCCAACGAGGAGAGGAATCTTCTCTCTGTTGCCTATAAAAATGTTGTAGGAGCCCGTAGGTCATCTTGGAGAGTCGTCTCAAGTATTGAACAAAAGACGGAAGGCGCTGAGAAAAAACAGCAGATGGCTCGAGAATACAGAGAGAAAATTGAGACTGAGCTAAGAGACATCTGCAATGATGTGCTGGTGAGAAATAATGAAACTGTTGATCCATTTTTACTTAGAGTTGCAGAGTAAATGGTGCTGGCCCTCTGGGACTGTTTCTAGTCTGTCAGTAATGCCGTGGTCTCCTATATTATTTCTGACAATAAGGTTTAAAAAATGTCTGAATTTTTCTTTCCCTCTCATGTGCTGATTATTTATATACAATTTATAGTTGTGAATGCTAATAAACTTGGAGACATATAGAAACATTATTGTACGTAAAGTTATGAAGGGTCAGCATATTTTCCTGAGGCTGAACTGTATACAGATTGAGTTTGGGGGTTTCTCCTTCCACCTTAATGCAGGATTTGTATCCTAGATCTCTTTGATTTCAATTCTGCAATTTTAATACGCGGCTGTGGTTGTAAGAGGTAGTTCTTACTCTACGGAAGTTGTGCCCCTCCCTGGGTAAGATGATGTAATGTTAGTTATGACTCAGCCGTGCAGAAAATTGCCTGCAGGAAGAGGCAGTAAAAGTACTGTGATACCTGCTTAAACTTAAATTTTTTTTGTAGCAAACCAGAAGGGTATTGAAGTTAAACGTTTTCCGAGACTTGTAGTTATGTTAAAATGTGCATGTGCGCAGCAAGCAACGCTGCATTTTCACTGGGAGGCTGGTTTATGAAATCCAAACCTCTTCCAAATGCTTATTCTAGATTGTCGGATTTTTTCAACTGCACACGCTCGTGGTGCTTCAGTGAGCACACGAGGAGCAGCTGTTCAGTGCTGCAGCCTCTTGTGAGGTGGTGACTGCCGGCAGTAGAGCAGTCTACTACACTGGGCACTGCTGGCTGTCATCCCATGTGTGACAAGGGATCACCTGCAGGTGACAAAATGACATGCGACATGAGGGAAGTGTTAAATAGCTGAGCATCTGAAGATCTGATACCAAGTGAAAGTTAAGATCAATGAGTAGCATAAATTTTGCTTGATGTGTGAGGCAGCTAAATGATATGGGTGGTGATAGCTGCTAGAAGATCGGGTCTCCAAGGCTTTGTAACAGTCAGCATGGATAACTGAGTCTTGGCTTCCGGTTCAGGGTGGCTGCTATGGTTATTGTAACACACCCAATTTTGTATGTTTTGTTATCTTGTGTAAGGATATCTCTTTAACTTCGACTCTGAAAATGAAATGCAGAATTTACTCATAGGAAGGAACTGATTTACTAGTACTTGTTGTAAGGTAGTGGCTCATCTATTCCAGCCAAGGAAAGGAGGATCCAAATTTGGCATTCTAATTGGTTATTTCTTTCTTTAATTATTTTACTAATGGGAGGGTGGGGGTGGGTGATTTCAGTTCAAGGTAATCTGAGATTCTTTTGTAAGCTACATTTTGGTTTAAGAAATTATTTTAATTAAATCTGGGCTTAGAAACCATAGAAGAATTTAGTGTTTGCAATTAATTTTTTGTCTGATAATGGAAACCAGGTTAAGGTGAAACTAGCTTTTATTGTTCATGCTAAATACAAAAACTAAAACAAGACACAGCTTTTGAGTTTGCTGCAGTGCCTGGGAGAGGAGGAATATGGGTGGAGAGTCTTCTTAAATCTTCTGAATCTCAAAATGGACTTGAATTTCTCTTTGTGTTAATGAGACATATATTATTCAAAGAAGTTATTGTTCCTTGACATGTTACTATTTTTAAGAAACTAATGACTGACTAATTTTTAACATTGTCAGTCCAATTTTTCTTAATATGTTAAAGAAAAATTACTGTCCAGGAGAGACAATGCCTTAGGCAGTGATTAGCAGTAATAAAACTACTTTTTTAGACTTACATTTAAAAAGAAAAAAATTAAAATGTTTGTGTTCAAAGAATAGGATTTAAAAGTACTTTCAAATGACATGTGCTACCTTTGATGTTGCCAATTGCATTGAAGATTTAGATCATACTCTTGTTTTCTTTCTTGAAGTATCCTATGTATGTGCATTCTTGCTTACCTAGAAACATGGCTGACTGTATGCTTTATCCACTTTGCATTAACAGAGAAAAAAAGAACTGCGATGACATTCGGTTGTTTATTATGAACAGGAGTCTGCACAATGCTACAGGCAAACGTAGAACTAGGGTTTGGTTTTGTTTTTGGGGTTTCTTTTAATAAGATCTCTGTAATGTTTGTGCAGCATAATCTAATCTATAACCGCTTACAGAAGCGAAAAGCAAGGCTTACCCAATCTTAATTGGTGTGAAGTATGCCATTAATTAATAAGATCTGAAATGTTAAACTTTCAAAGCTTTTGATTATGAGCCTAATCAGACTACAAAAGCAGCTCTGCAGCTTTTGTATCTTTTACTGAGGCTGTGGGTCTGTTTGAGCTGTTGTTGTCTCTTCAGTTGTCTGCTAGTGTCTTAGGTATGGTTTAATGCCCAGGGGCATTACGTCACAGCTGAGTGTGACTGCTGTCCTAACTTTAATGTTGAAGGGAGGAAAGCAATTTAGAGAATGTGTTTGTGACTTGAAGAGTGTGGCCAAAGCTAGCTCCTCTGCAGCTTCCTGCTGTCTTCCCTCATTTCTTGGAATGAAATCTAGTGTACTGGAAGAAGTAACTCCTCTGATCATGTAGATACCAAGTATACTAAACTGGGCTTTGTTTCCATCTCTTCTACTAGTTTACAGAGAATAGGAGCAATTAATGATGAACTTCTTTCGTGCTTCATCCCAATTGGGCCCAATGATAAAAGTTTTAATAGTTATGTGGTTAGGTCAGAATGTTTATTTTTCTCCTTTACACTGACCTAGCAACAGGAAAAGACAGCATCTGCATCCTTGCCGCTTCCTGAACTCTTTTCTCCAGCCTGCCATGGAGTACCTCTACAACTCTACAAAGAGTTGAACTTATCCTCCCGTTTCCTGCAGCCTCAGAGGGCTGCTGTACAAAGAGACACCTAAAATACCTTGCTCCAGCACCAACTCTGTCAGATATGCATTTAAGTATATTAAAGTGTTACACTACCAGCCCTAGTTTGGAGTTGGTCTGGTAGTGCTGGTAAACATCAAATAATTGTGTCACAGTGAGTGTAGTACAAGTTCCTTGCACTGTGGCAATGAAGGCTGCATTTCCAAATTCTTCAATAGTAATATAGTATGTGTGATGCTATGTGTAAGGAGGTACATTGCCGTGCTTGAGCATCTGAAAACTGCTTTTGAGTATTATAGAAAATTTCCAGTTGATACAGGAAATTAAGCTTTTAGTTAAATACTTTTCCTCATGTTAGCTAAGTGTGTGCTTCACGTTCTGTTTCAATTTTTATAGTAGAAAGGAGAGTCTGTCTAAAGTACCAGTACAGTGATCTATAATCGTCTTTTATTTCTCATTTCCATAATAAAAATCGTTATCAATATAACAGGTGTGGATTTTCTTTAAACTGCTTTTTGCTTTTGGTAGAAAAATGAGTTGTAACTGAAGTGATTCAAATTAAATCTGCAGTAAACTGAATTTTTCAGCTAACAAGGGTTCTGAAGTACAAAGAAGAATGGAGAGGTCTTTGAATAGCTAACACTCTGCACTGCTTGTCTGTTAGAAGTTCTCAGGAGCTCTGGTGGCTTTCAGGAAGTCTTTTACATTAGCCAAATGTAAATTAATAATTGAAAACATGACTGGCTATCTTCACATTAATATGAATGTAATTCCAGACAGTTACACTCTCCCCTAGGCTGGCACATGGTGCAGCAGTCCCTGCATGTCCTCCAGGTGCACAGTATGTGACAGTTCCCATGTCCTTCCCCAATGCCCAGTCTTCTGGGTGATGTTGTTTGTTGCTTCCCCCTCCAAGTTCCACTGCAGAAATGCTCTCAGTAAATCTCCTCTGGCAGTGCCAAGCACTCTTTAACTGTTTCTTTGCCCTTTCAGTTGTTAAGCTCTGGAGAACTTTTGCAAACCTTGGCTGCCCTTCAGCCTTTTGGAGTTACTGTTGCACGTAGGTGCTACTCAGCTTTTTCCCCCCTGCTCCTTTCTTGCCAGAAAAGGAGCAGGTTAATGTGTTGTTTAGGACCTTCCAGTAAGATTAGTTGTTTGCTTTCTTCACTACATTATTTCTTCCAAATTTCACCCTCAGAAGCGTAAAAAAGGTATTCCTTGTGTGCTCATACTTGAGATTTCTTTGCACTTGTTACGCATGCTTCACTTTTTAGGAGTGGTAATTGTGAGAGCAGAAGGTTTGGTTATATCTCAATTAGTGACTTTAGGTTTACATTTATTTTTTATGTATATTGTTGAGAGGGGAGTAGAATGTTTAGTAACCTGTCATAGGGCTGCAATTCATTGGGGGAGGGGAGTGTAATTCCATTCCGAATGCATCTAAATGGCTTTTTAAAGAACATACCACAGAATTAATGCCTATTGCCATCGTTCTCAAATTACTGTGGAGCTACTTTCTAGTTGCCTGCAAACATCTAATAAGTTACTATGTTAACTTCTATAAAATGTTTAATAATTCTTAACGAGGGATGAGGAAATCTGATCTTCTGTCGTACAGGAAGCCATATGGTTTTTGACATGCACAGGTGAATTGTTTTTTTTTAAACTCAGCCACTGTATGCGCCATGTGTCTTCCTGATGGTTAAAGTGCATAGCTTACCTGTAGACTGACAATACCATACAATCTGATACTAACAGAAAATTCAGTGTTCTGACTGAAAATCACTACCTTCAGTTGTGTGCCTCCTTCAGGCTTGCTTAATTTTTTATTTTTTATTGCACTTTGTCTTTGAGATCTGTGTCATTTTTTTCAGAAAAAAAAGGGGAAGCATTTGTAGAACCTTCTATTTGCAAAAACGTCAGTCACAGAAGGGGGTGATTAACATGTTGAAATCTAGGAGTTAGGTGCTCTAAAGAATTTAGGTTAAAAGGGAGGTCATTGTGTTCAACTCTGCTCAGAACAAATCTGGTTTGATCGCTTTGCTCAAGGTCTTGTCAGTCATTTTTATTATCTTTAAACATGGAGATTCCACAGTCTCTGGGCAACCTGTCTTAATATTTGCTCATGTTTATTGTTAAAGAAAGAATACCTGTGTGTCATCAGAGCTTCTCATGTTCCAACTTGTTGCTGCCTCTTGTGATGTTATTGTAGACCTCAAGGAAGAGTCTGACTCCATCATCTCTAGGCAGATGTGCACAGCAGCAAGATCTGCTGTCTTCTCTGGGCTGAAGAAACCCATCTCTCTCAGCCTTGTTTTGTACCTCCTGCTCCAGCCCCATAGTCCTTTCAGTATATCTGTGTTTTTCTTGTGCTCTGGAGCTCAAACATGGACATAGAACACAAGATGTCATCTCAAGTTGTTAAAATTTGCATTAAAAGGTGGTAATTGGTAATGTGTTAGTAGCATATGTGAAAATACATGAGTACTCTGGTTCACAGATGCTTCTCTGAATGAATTTTTATATACTGCAGAGCAAAATGTGACCAGGATTTGCTAACTTACCAGGGTGGTTATAATTTAAGCTTTTGATTAACTCTCCAAGTCTGTTTTTTTCAGTAAGGGTTTGGTTGGTATCACTGCTCATGTCTATTGAAGGTAGGAAGCAGAGGCACTTTGTATCGACCTCATTATTCCACTCACTTTCCCAATTGTAGCTATGCCCTTTCAGATTTGGGGGTTTTTTTGGCTGTTGGTTTTTTTATTTTGATTTGGGTTGTTGGTTTGGTTTTTTGTTGGGTTTTTTTGTTTGCCTGCAGTGAAAGCAATGCCTAAGAGTAATTTCCTTTACTTTTTTAAGCAGTTAGACTGTTGGAAAAGAGTTGAATCTTTGATAATTAAAACATTATTCATGGATCAGTTTAAATGTGAGATTACCTGTGTTGTTTCTGATTTATTCTAATCCTAGCAACATGGGCATCCACAATGTTGACACATATGTTAAATGCTCCCATTTATCATAAAATCAGTTTAGGTGGTCTGCATAAATGTAGCTACTTCTTATATTAACTCTGCACATGTGTATACACATATGTACATGTACCTACATCCTCTTGCATTTATTGAAGTAGAAAAAACCTTTGTTATAACCACTAGCCTGCTGTACTAATTTCATTTGGCATTAATGTTTAATGATTGGCTTTGATTTACAATAAAAAGGTACAGAGTGCTTATACTGTTCCAAAGCATCAAACTGACAACTTGCTTTATTTGACAGCAGCCTTCATTGTTCAAGTACTTTATGTACCTACTGCTGATACTCAGTTCTAACAGCAAAATAAAGTAAGTTGATAGTTTAGTCACCTGTGACAGAACTCTTAATCTTCTCTGTGCTGCTGAAGGAAGAACTTCATTGATTGCATGTACCTGCAGTTTTGTGAAGCTGCTAAGTGTATTTTTTTTGCTGGTTGGTTGCTTAGAAGTCTAAAAGCAGAAACACTGCATTGCTAATGTATCAGTTTTTTCTTGTGCCTGTGGAAGCTGTAAGTGGCAGAAACATAAAATTTAGAATATGAGCAGAGTTAATGCAATATCTTTGCACATCTGTACGAACAAATACTGCACTATCTCTGGTTTTATCTGGAAACTTCTGTCTTGTTACTGTGCACATGACAGGAGTGCGTTTCTGAAACAGGTTCTCAAACGCTTTACTTGTACTTTGCTGTGGGTGGACATCAGCTCCTGGCTCTGAAGCTGGTTCTCCATTCAGGCAGTAGTTGACTAACATTTTTAAAAAGGTTGAAAAAGCTTGTGCAATTTAAGTTGATTGAAGAGAATTAAGATTGTGATTATTTCTTAAAATAGTTTTTTTTTTTTTTTAACTGAATGTTAGCTCTTGTACAGTGGATTATTTTTCTTGAAATCTGACAGAACACTGGCAATACCTCTTCAAAGGAGAAGTAATAATAAGTCATGTTCTGCTGAGACCAACAGTAAATTCTTAAAATTTTTAGTCATATATAATATGTTGGACTCAATGATCTCGTAGATCTTTTCCAACCTACTTGATTCTATGACTCTCTAAGGCAGCTCAAATGAGGCAGAGGAAAAGTTGTCAGTTGGCTTTTGTTGGTGATGGGTTTTTTTCCTGTATATTATACCATTTGCGTTTATGTTACAAAAGATTTAACAAAAGTAATCTGATCTTTTAGCTGGTCATTTTCTCCTAATGCAGATTAGATTTACATTGCTAAAATGGCATTTTTCCTAATAAAATGTTTTTATTAACACTGTGTGCTATAGCAAACCCCTATGGCTTCATGAGGTTTGAAATCTGCTCAGAGTGCAAGCTACTAAAAGATAAATGGCTCCTGCTTATATTTCTGAGCAAGTGATAAAAAGTGTTGCATCATATTTATGGGAAGTTTTATTAGTATTTGTTTAGAGACCAAAACTGTAGAGTCTTAAGACGGCTTAAGATGCATTCTGGTTTGGAGTACAGCTGCAATAGCTGTAGCTGAGACCTACATCCTGGGCAGAAAATCTCACCCAACTCAGTTGTCTTCAGTTTTTTATTATCTCAAGTTTCTCAGAGGATATTGTGAAAAGAATAATGATTGATATATCTGGTACCATTTTACTTTGATGCAAGTCCCCAGTATTCAAGAAGCAGTTTAATGAGGTGATGCTGAGGAAAAAAGGCCCAGGTAAAAATTCCATATTGACTTTGATTGTCAGTGGAAACTTTATTAAGATCTGTAGTGATGCCTCAAAAAATTTAAGACTTTAATCCTAATGTTTTCTGTTGTCTTTACAGCTGCTGCCTTTCATATGAGTTTCCTCAGAGTGGATTACTAAACTGGGGAGGTATTTTTGCCTGTGCTTCAGAATTTGGTTCCTTCACAATCATGTTTGTTAAGCATGCTTTGGTAAAAAAAATAATTATTGGCGTGAAACACCTGAGGAATCTTTTGGGTTATTCAAGAGTGTATCCTGAAATGAGGCACACTTGCCTCTTTTGCCTTAAATACTAATTGGAAAGCAGAACAGTGGAAGCAACTAGCTAGTAAAGGACATAGTAGTCTTAAGCTGGGGAAAGCAGATTGCAAGGGGACCTACATTTATGGCTGTGAAAGTGTCTGCTGAGGTGCTGCTCCTCATTGCCTCAGGTGCTGTCCATTTCTTGTTTTGCTGACTAGTGGTGTTTCCATGCCAAGCACCCGGTATGCATTCTTGTGCATACACCTACTTCTGACTTGTATCTATCCCCCAGCATATGTCTCAGCATGAAGATGTTTTTTCCAGGTGCCCTACTTCTTCAATGTTTCTTTTGCCTGCACATATGTGATGATGCTTTTGTTCTCTTGTTTAAGGAAACACATTTAGACTGGTTTAGTAGTATTTTTATGTATAAACTAAGATCTCTTGCCATTATTTCTGGGGATTTTCTTCTGTCTATTAGTCCTTTTAGATCTTTTTTTCAGTTACCGTCTTACTACTCAGACTTCATTTCCTCTACTCGTTTCCTTTCTAGATCTTCACCAGATTGACTACAGCAAAACTGCTAATGCAGTGTACCTTTCTCCTGCTCTTAGCAATTCCACATGTCCCTATGCACATCACATCTCCCACTGCTGCACAAATGCTGCAAATTACTCCACAGTCAAATTCTTCCCTCCTCCTTGAAGGTTCTTTGTCTCCCGAATTCTGAATTCCTCCCCTGCTGAGGGTCATACTTCCTGCTTCATCTCTTCCAGCCAGCCTTGTCACTTTTCTCAAGCTTCTGCTGTTTCTGTGGGCAGCCAATTTTGTGGGAAGAAAGAATAACTGGTACTGAGAATAAGCAGCAGGCAGGTTTCCTTCTTCAGCAGATGTTTCAGCAGAGATCTCCAGTGCCCCAGCAGCCACTAATATTGTCAATTTTTTTTGTATTCCTGTTCTAGTGAGCAAACTGGTAGAGAGAATTCTCTAGGTAACTTTAAGCTGTAGCTTCACTTTTGACTGGAGTAGAAGGCCGAGAGCAGTCCTTTTGATTTTCACAAGAGGGTTGGAGGTCACTGATGAGGCAGCAGTTGCAGAGAGCCCTTAATCCCAAACTCTGGCCAGAACTGTAATCAGGAGCAGCATAGTAAGCCTGGGTCAAAACAGGGTTTGGGAAGGGATTGTCTAAAAATATACCTCTTTAAAACACAAATATTTGTCTATTTTCTGCAGCAATTCAGATGAATGTATGTAAATAAAATGACTGGCCTCAAATGGTTTAATTAAACCCTTTGTAGTTAGTGTGTGTGCCAATCTATGCAGTACAGCTAATTGCATGTGTTATTTTGTCGCTCATAACTTTCCTAATTCTCGTGTGGAAAACAGTAATGGAAAATCACTTGCTAGCTTTTAATGGGACTTGATAGGTGTCTTTGCTTTTTTTTATGAAACTGGAAAGTAGCTTAAAGACAAAAGTAACACTCATATGCAGGTAGACAGGTATCTGCTGCTTCTTTTCCTGTACATTGTGGATATTAAGGTTATATTGGTGTAATGGGAGTTTGAACAATGTGGGATGTGGACAAGAAGCCTGTTAAAAGGTTATTACATCCAGAGAAACCACATCTGGCTCAGGAAGTCCCTGGGCATTGATGGAGACTAAGAGAAACGTGACACTTTCTTGCTTTGTTCATGTGTTTTTCTAGTGGCATCCTCTTTTGGGCAGTGTTGCAGTGAGGTTAGCAGACAGAGGAGCCTTGTCAGCTGGTATGATCCCTCTTGTATTCTTACAGTGTCTTGGAGAAAGGTAGTGGAATGCTGCATACATCATGAGAATACCAAGCTGTTGTCATTAAATATTAAATTAGTTTCAGGATGAGCTTAAAAAAAAAGATAGTTTCTTACATGAATTTAAAAAACAGGAGTTCTTCCATGTCATCTTCATCCCTATGTCATGTACCATGGGTGGGTGACAAGTGAGTTGAGGTTCAGCTAGTACTCTTGTGTAATTTATTCTCAAAATTAGAAAAAACCACCGTAGCTATTACTAAGTGTCTCTCCATACTGCATGAAAACAAAAAGCCTGTTTATTTATTAAACAAATAGCCATGTTATTTCAGAGAAGAACTGATACTATTTAAAGTACCTAAAGTTTATCAGTGTATTCTTTTTGAGTTTTGCCATTCTGCACCTTGGTTATTTTGTGCAAGAATAATATATTTTTATTTCTCCTCTAGTTCTAGTGATTTTATTCAATAAATATTTAATTAATTTTTTCATATTTAAAAATAAGGTTTCTTGTTCTCAGTACTTTTACTATGTATTATCTACTAATTGCTACTACATTTTCCTAGAATCTGATGACTATTCTTACTTTCCTGCTTGTCAGGAGGGAAATATATAAATAGAAAATCTAGTTGTTGATGCAGTCATCTCTAGCGCATTAATAATTAACTGAAGTTCCTAGGCAATAACATGTGCTGAGACCAGGCCTTTAATAAAGGGAAATAAGTACTGATGTAGAAGCAGCAAGGCAGAGCTGAGCATGAAAATAAAATTAATTTAATGCTTTTATGGTGGATTTGGGAATAGATTTCTGGCCCACACAAATCATTTGCCAAAGACACAAATGCTTTTAAAACAAGAATGGTTTAGGATTCAAGTGTCAGGAAAGGATTCTTCACGTCTTTGTTGGCTTCCTGTCTTCAACTGCAGGCCTCACCACAGTTGGACAACTGAATCATGTCCACTTGCAGTAAGAAGCAGGCAGACTTTTAGGAGAGGGTTGGCTATTGGGGCTTTCTTGTTACTACTTGTTAGGCTTCTTTCACATTCCTAAGTAAGTCTGACAACTCTTAACCTTTCAGGCTTATATTGGAAAGGTTAAGGAAAAAGTACTAGAGTCTTTCATCAAAGTGGCTCAAAATGTGATGTGCTTCATGCCACCTGTTGACTGTATCCTGTTCAGATGGTAGAATATCTGTAAGAATGAAGGAAGTAAATATCTTTCCAGTTAAGTGTTTAAAATAAACCAGGATTGAAGTTCACCATTAGGGTAATTCAAGTTATGTGCAGACAGCTTCTGGTATGTCTTTGGAGACAAAGACTTTTCTTTAGTACTTGCTGAGGGTGAGGGAACATACCAAATGTTACCAATGGTATGTGTGAGCACAGCTGACATCTCCTGAGTTTGACTGTGTTTGTTGGCCGGTCCAGAGAAGCAGAAAGCTGTTGACTTAGTCATAACCCAAATTGCAGGTGTGAGTGTTGAAGCCTGGTCTTTGAGGAGCCCATATATTAATAAGAGTTGATATTCAGATTTAGTACATTAACAAAAAAAAAGTAATTACCATTAAATCTTTCTGACAAGACTTACAAAAAGAGCTAGAAGCACTTGTATAAGGTATTACAGGTTTAGGCTGAAAAGCGCTCTAAAATGCTGCTGCATCTGCCTCGTTGACTACAATGGTATGGTTTGTTTCACAGCAGTTGGGTTCTTGCTGTCAAATTAAAAGCTCTAGACAATTATTGCTGTGTCCTTGGGGTCTTTCAAGGGCAGGGAGTGGTCATTTAGTTTTGTTCAGAAGACTGTTCCTACCAGATGCTGATCAAGATGCTGTAATTAGCTGCCCATGTGTTAGTATGTATCAAACCTGGATGGGAGTTTTGCGTGATAGCAGGAGCATCACGCGCAAGCATGAGACCTTAATTACATATAATGTAATAATAGACATGTGCTGTGTGGACTGCAGCTGTCAGGGTGCTGTATGCATTGCAGTGATGCAGATCACATCAACTTAGTAAATACAGATCACTTAACTGATCCAGTCTTGGACTAGCTGCTACCGCTTCAATGGCCTGTATGGTGATCAGCTCTATACTGATAAAGACTGCCCTACCAACTGGTAGGGGAGAGAGAAGGTGGGCATGTATTGCTGGAGCTACTGAAGCTTTGGACAAGCAACCTATCAATAGGTCTTAAATCAAGATATTCTCCCTTGTGAAAAAAATTGTATCTTCCAGAGAAGTTTTGCAGTTAAGGCTGTTAGAAAAATCCACAAGATAAACAATATTCTCCATAAGCTGGTGTGTTGGCAGACAACAAATCGTTAGATTTGTTGTGCTTTTGATTCTGCTATCTATTGTAATTGAACTTTAAAAGGTTAGTAGTCTTATTTTATAAGACTTCATAAATAATAGGGTAGAGATGTCCTTTCAATCATTTCACTTGCTGGCTTTCAAATATTCATCTGCTTGCAGGTTTTATTGTTGCTGTTTATGAAGTATTTGGCATAAATAAAATTCTTCCAAAGATATGAGGCACACCAGTCCTACGTGTTGTTTGTATAGAATAGACTCTTTCATCCAAATATGAGTAAGCTCCCAGTGCAGTTTGAGTTGGAGTCTCTGCATTGGCTATATTCTGTGAATAGCTGTTCAGAGGTATTTTCTCAGTTCATCAGTCTTTGAAATTCGACATGGCTTTAGAACTTCTTGCAGTACAAGATTTAACCATGTTCAAGCTCCATTTGCCCTGCTAGTGTTGGTTTAAGAAGACAATTAGTAGTTTTTCCTCCTGTCTGTCTCCTGGTGCAATTCACGCATTCAGTCTCCAAACAATTTCACCTCATTTGTGATCTAAGTGATGTTTAAATCTTGGAGCTTGGTTGCTGCTGTGTGAGTGAGTAGAGCTGTACATTTTAATCAAATGACCTTCTATACAGATGAGGAATCATTTCTGTTTCTGGAATCACTGAAAATACTTTGGTCTGGCCAATTAATGAAGGATGCAGAAGGAGGGCAACTCCCCATGGTGCCAGAAGCGTAGGTGCAGACTGACACACCTGGCTTAATTGAAGTCTCAGAGGAAAACTCATAGGGAGCCTTGTTCTCAGTAGCTGGTAACCTTCAGTTGTCGTTGGAGTTTTTTGGCACTCAAAAAAATGTCATAGCTGCAAACCTTGAAGCTCTCTAGTGTTGAGGACAGTGTGTAAGGAGTTACAGAGAGCTGAGGTGTGTGACCCATAAACCTGCTGGCCTCCTGCTACTTCCCAGCCTCACTGGGACAGAGCTGGCTCTGAACCCTTCTGGCTTGGTGGGATGCCCGAAGGGTGCCTTTGGCGTGAGGCAGCTCGGCAGCCCATTTGACTGTCACCAGAAAAATACTTCTACTGCTGACTGGCTTGTGTTGAGTTCCTTCTGTTGCCAAAGGATTGTCTCTGCTATCATTTGGATGGGAAGTGAGGATATGCAGTATTTTTTACTGTCTCCTGTGTGGTTATAAAATGAAGTTATATACCAAGTCCCACAATACTGGAAAGGCTTAATATTAAAGATGAACGAATAAATCCACTATGTTGAAGCCACTAAAAAAAGTCCACTTACAGGTTTTTATCTCATTGTAGCATAGGCATAGCTGAACTTTGTCTGACTTTCATGTCTGTCAGCCTGATTTCTTTATCTGTCTGCTGCAATAGAAATTATGAGAGAGATGCTATGGTGGGTCAGTTCATTTTGAGTAGTTTCACACAAGTTTGAGTCTACCAATAAATATTCATTATTCATATAAATGAATTGGCAGTACTTTGATTAAAGAAAAAAGCAACCAAAACAAAAACCAAGACCAGATTTGTTCTTGCTCTTTCTGTGAATTATGGTTTTCTGTAGCTTAATAGATGGCCTGTTAAGCAGAGCAGGTACCACAGGTGCCCATGCTGCAGTGCAGTAGTTGCAGCCCACCATGTCCAGGGTATGCCTATGCCAGGAGTCTGTCCTGTAAGATGTTCATTTAACCTGCTGGATGGCCTTGAGAGGAAAGTGCTGTAAAGCAGTCATCATTCTGTAAGTTGGAACTAAATTTGTTTGTCCGTTTCTGTGGTATCCTTGGAAATAAAAGCTAAAAAAGTGAAGCAAAACCACAATGTCAGTCGTCTGATTTACTGGGGGGGGGTGGAAAAGATGGCCAAAAATTTGTACTGAAACCTCTTTTAAAAATTATTTTCTGCATAGCCTTCACCAAGTATATGTAACAGCTTCTGACTGAGCTGTGACTATTCAGGCAATAATGTACCTTTTTTGACTTTTAAATAACTGGCTTTTCTTTTAAAGTCTGATTTCAAGCACTCAATATCATATTTGGCTGAATGTGTTGGAGCTAGCGATTTTTTTTCCTTTTTTTTTCTTTTCATCATAATAGAATTCTTGCTAAATTGCATTACTGCCTCAGCTATGTTAACTTGCTGTGTTAACAAGCAGTTAAAATAATCTAGAAAAACCTGGTCTTAACTGTCAGCCCATGGGGAGGATTTGGTGGAGTGACTCCAGAGAGCAACCTTTGCTTTGGAAGATAAAGGAAATACCTGTTAGGGCAGCACATAAAGTCAAATAGAGGTGCTACAGAGCTGAATCTCAGATTGTGAGCTGTCTGGAAAGGCAAGAATACAGGTTTGGTGATGCCAGTAGAGCTTTCAAGTTAATGGGCACTGGGCTAAGGAGGCTTATTTATTGCCTATGTATGTAAAAATAATTTGGTCTCTGATTTGCCAACTGATGTATCAAATCCTTTTATTGTGTTTTGTGGATGCAAACTTTCTTCCATGGTATACCCTCTGCCCAGAGTCTTTGGACTACCTTATTTTTGCCAGGGTTCTGTACAATAGCTTATAGAAAGCCATCCTTTAGTCATATAAAAAACTCATCTGCTAAATTGACACAGCCTTCTCCCCATCAAGTCACACAATGCAGCATTCCTTTTATATCTAGAATTGGAATCCAGAACACGTTCTCTAGCTGACTGTGTTATGTAGGATGTGAAGAAAATAAGCAAGAAGTGAAGCTGTCTTGACTTTGAAATAAATTGAAATATAATTGAATTGTTGGTTCAGCATATGTTCAAAACACTGTGTTCTTTGTTTCCCTTTTAGTCTCTGTTGGAAAAGTTCTTGATCCCTAATGCTTCGCAAGCAGAAAGCAAAGTTTTCTATTTGAAAATGAAAGGAGACTACTACCGTTACTTGGCTGAGGTTGCTGCTGGAGATGACAAGAAAGGTATTGTATGTCAGCTCGTGGATAAGCATTGTCCAGTTAGATTGCTTTTGGTGGGGCAGTGACGCAACTCTAATTTTAGAGTAATTCTGATTTGTAAATTTCTTCAGTAATAGGCTTCCTGTTTTCTGAAGGAAAATCATAGATTGTTGGCTTTCAAATGAGCTACAGAAATTTCCATGTAGATGCCTGTGGAAGCTCAAAACAGACACTGAGTCACAAAACCTTGAAATTGTCTCCAACTTCCATATGCATGCATCTGGTTTATTACTGAAGTGCATATTTATGCATTTCTGTCTGGCTGAATGTTAGGGGTTTTACCTCTTAGACTTATTCTTGCCATTTCTCCTGCATTTCTGCAGAATATAAGAAGTCTGCATAGGTTTAGTGAGCAAAGAAACTAGAAACAAACTGGAGGAGAAAAGGTTTAATAAAATTAATCTTACTGTTAAAAAAATTTCTTCTGTAACCATGGTAGTTTAATGTCCAAATGTCTTCTATTTGCTCAAGTTTCTTATCTTTTCATGTAAGCAGCTTGTCACAGTTGCAGGTAAGTTGCCTTCACCTAAGCTTAGTTTAAAAAGTTAATATTAGGTACTCAATATTTTGAGTTCCTTACCTGCTGTGGTTGGAGACACCCTAACAGCATTGCTGCTTCTGTGCAGAGTCCCCTCCAGTTCAGAGCAATGAGATCCAGCTCACTGCAAACAGTGCCAAGCTGTTTCCTGGAACCACTTGAGGGCTGCTGGCAGTGTGCCCTGAGGAGCAGCACACTTCAGAGCCAGCCTGGTATGTCAGACTCCCCTGGGCTGCCCTGAGCCTGCAGGAGTTGGGAATTGTGAACCCACAGGGTGGCACCTGGGGGTGTGGAGCGCTGAGCTGTGCAGCCAGCACCTGCAGCCCCTGCCTCGCACTGCCTTCAAGCTAATGAACCCCCCAGTATGGCACAGAACATGTCTGTGGCACTTCAGGGACTAGACTGAGCTTGGCATAGATGTGAAACAGGGAATCATTTCAAGGGGATAGATGTGTCTGCTTTACTGGCATGTGTTTTATCCACATTACACTGTGAAGCCCAGTTTTCCCAGCATGCTGGGTAATAGAGTTACACAAAAATCCTAAAACTTAGTATGTAAGGCTCAATTTGATTTCTCATGTTTACTGCATGCAAACTGACCCGGTCTTGGTGACTGCAGAATTGTATGTGTTACCAGTACTTGAGATCTCTCATAGAGAGTTGCTGTGTTTTCCTTTGGTAATTGTAGTGATCTCTGTTCACATGCATAGGAGGTACAATGTTTTGAGTCCCAAAGGTTTTTTTTCTGTTGAGGATTAAGTTACAGGCTCTAGAATTAGACTGTGAAAATTTGGTTAAAGTGCTTTTAAAGTTCATTTTTATTTAACCTAGTCTCCTGGCTGAGCAGTTTTTGGTGGGTTTCCATTTTTTCAGTTCATCCCCCCCTTCCAGTGTTTTGTGTCATATGTTTTTCCTGTATGTTGTCTGTGACCTTGAAGAAGAGCAGTTGATAATTATTGTTTAGGAAAGAATGGCTGTTGAGTTGGACACTATTCTTCCAGCCATTTGCAGTAAATACAGCAGCAATATAAAGCTCCTAACTCTAGGAATGGAGTTATCTTCATAAACAACATTGTTTATTTTATTGAATGGAGCTTCCTTATGGCAGTCTAGCAGACAGGAATGTCAAGCAGGTATCTCACTCTATTTTATCCTTGAACTTTGGAGCTGCACTTTCTAAAGAATTCAAGGTTAAAAACTTTTTTATACTGTGTGACTGATATAAAAATTTACAGAATACATCAAATTATGCACTAAGTACTCTGAAATGTTGCTCAAAAGGTAGCTGTTCTCTTAAATAAGGAGAGAAAATACAGTTTATGTTTTGAAATTATGTTAAAGAAAAAATTCTAAAAAATTAAACTCTCAGCTTCATTCCCTGAAGTTATTTTTTTTTATTCTGCTTGTTTTGCCTTTCTTAAACAGCACCATTTTCTTTTCCATTATGAGAAGAGTTAAACATTTCTCACCATTTTTAAATTTAACATGCAGTACACCTAGTTCTTCTCATCTGTAATGTATTGACTTCTGGTCATTTTCAAGGTATTAAGGCAGCTGTCTGATCTGAAACATTCCATTATTAGTGATGAGTGCAGAGAGAACAGTGTTGATGAACTGTGCAGTGCATGTTCTCACTCTTCCACGTGGAAAAGAACAATATGATGCTTTAATTTTTGTGAATATCTAAAAGTGAACAAATAGTGATTGCATATACATCCTGAGTATTGGTATTCAGTAGAGTCTAGAAACTTCTTACTTAAATTCTGCTGTATTTTTGAGTCCTTACCTTAAAATTTCTTTCTTTGTTTTTGAGTACGTGCAACTTCACTCTTGCAGACATTGTGCTGGATGCATTTCTGGTTTGATCCAGAAATGTTAGGGTTGGAGTCCTTTTTGCATCTGCATTGAATGACTTTCTGCCCACCTTTTTCTCAGATGCTGGTGGAGAGCTGAGGAACAAGTGCCCCTTTGTGCTCAGCATCCAGTGCCTCCCTGGCCCCTGCAGCTTGTGGGCAGTGTTGGGCTGTGATCTTGTGCAGGCAAAACCTGCTCTAAGTTCAGGTGCCTGCAGTTAGAAAGGAAACTGTTGAGCTCCTCAATCTTCATATACACGTTGTAGCTGCCAGTTTTTGTCAGGTGTTAATACCTTGTACAACTGAACCAATTAAGAGTGACAAGAGATTAATCTCTAAAATGAAGGAGCCAAATGATTTCTTTTTCTCCCTTCAAAGTTTATAGGCACTAGAATTTCTAAGTTACGTGAAAATGCTTTCCATATCTGCATTGGAAATAGAACTGTTTGGAAGCTTTTAAAAATACATATTTAAGTTGTTGAGGTATGCCACACTATCTTTGCTGAGCAGTTTAAATGGAGACTCATAGATGACTGTTATTGAAAATGTTCAGCATGACAGACAAAGGTCATCAGTGTTTTCTGTGACTAAAATGTGGCTCTCCAATACATTGCAGTGTTTAAAGACATTGAAATTGTGGTACTGTATCAAGTAGATGGTGGGTTTTATCTTCAGTGCTACAAAACTGCTGCAAACATTTGTAAATACAAGTAGTCACAGGGCATCGGCAAGAGACACTCAAACCTGTGATTTGGTCAGTAATAACTTCCCTCCTTTTTAATAATTTGAAAATGTAACTTAATAAAATCTTCATTAAATAGCGACTTGTTAGGTAGAGTGCTCATTCACAGGCATTCACTCCTGACATGGTTTCTTCATGCAATTATGAACACAGTCCTGATTGTATGTCTGGATA
This sequence comes from Toxostoma redivivum, assembly GCA_013397375.1. Lineage (NCBI taxonomy): Eukaryota > Metazoa > Chordata > Aves > Passeriformes > Mimidae > Toxostoma > Toxostoma redivivum. The sequence continues at coordinate 251,043 of VXBI01013966.1, read as the reverse complement.
CAGTGTGTGAATTACTTACTTCTTGTGGGTTTTGTTTCTGTTTGTTTTTTTCCCTTAAGGGATAGTGGAGCAATCACAACAGGCATATCAAGAAGCTTTTGAAATCAGTAAAAAGGAGATGCAACCAACACATCCCATCAGATTAGGTCTGGCTCTGAACTTCTCCGTGTTCTATTATGAGATTCTCAATTCCCCGGAGAAAGCCTGTTCCCTTGCAAAAACGGTAAGTCAAAGAGGGGGAAATTCCATTTTAGTTATTTGCATAACCTTTTGTCACATGGCTAATGGAGTTGTTTGTTTTTGTAACACTAGGCTTTTGATGAAGCAATTGCTGAACTTGATACATTAAGTGAAGAGTCATACAAAGACAGCACGCTAATAATGCAGTTACTGAGAGACAACTTGACAGTGAGTATCATCAGAGTTTGTGTACAGGTTACAGGATTGATCTTCCTGGCACTCCAAGTTGTCCTTTTTGTTCCTGGCCGTGGAGCTGTGTCTGGCACTCAGAAACAACTCTACAATACATCATCCTTCTGAACTAAATCTTTTTCCTGCCTAGTTTCTTTTTTGTTTGTTTGTTTGTTTTGTTTTGTGGTTTTTTTGTTTGCATTCTAATTAACATGATTTTCTGAGAAATTATGAATTAACCACGTTTTTCAGGCTATTTTATTCAAGGAATCTAACGTTTAAATGATGAGTCTGAACTGTGATTAGCAAACCTACTACCCACTCTTCAAAAGCCTTTGAGAATACAGTTGCATTTGCCTCTTTAAAGCTTGTGTAAAATTTCATATAGCTTACTCTGCATTAATGTATCTGCAAGGAAGAGATTCTACATGAAAACTAGCTAGCAAGTCCATTTAAGGACCTATTGTTTAGAGGTTTTTTGTTTGGATTTCATTTTGGTAAAGCTGAAGTGGAAATCAGTGCTAGCCAGGCTATTTCCATGCCAATCGTAACATAACTGTCTTAATTCCTTTTTTTTTCCTTCTTGGACTCACAGCTGTCTGTGGTATAAGTTGTCATAATAATCAAAATCTTCATCTTGTGTGTGGCATTTTTTTTCCTACTTTGAACTTTTACACTGGCAAAGATAAACATCTAAAGCAAATGGAACTTAAATGTAAGCAAGCATGCAATAGTATAATTAAATAGCTTAGCTCAGTCCTTGGTCTGTGGGGAGAAGAGCTGCAAGCAAGAAATGAAAAAATAAGAAACACTTCTTGTTGCCACGTGTAGCCCCTTGTTAACACTTTGTGTTTTGATATCAGAGACCTTTGCAAAATAGCTGCACTAAAAAAACTACAAATAAAATTGTACATTTGTATAAAATTGGAGTCACCATACTTTCTGCTTTTGTGTCTAACATTTAATTTCTCTTGTTTTTTGAAGCCTTTTCCACTGGAATGGCAATTTAACTGCTGCAAAAACTACTTGAAATTGTTCCATTTGTTGCTTACAAAACAAATGGAAGTGATTTCTCAACCTCTGTATTGGAGACAGATACAGGGTTGGCATTGCTTTCAATGTCTGTGTACTGTCCCCTTGAGTGGGATTGCTCAAGAGCTGCCCTCTGAATGAATGGTTTTGAAACAGAGAATAGAAGCTGACTTTAATTGCTGGCTTCCCAGTAAAAATAATGTAAAGCTTGTCATAGCAGTTGGAAAGCAAATTGTTTCACACGAACAAAAATTGGACTGAGCTGCCATAGTGTGTGAATTAGGGTGGTAGGCCTGAGAATTGATGTGAGCTTTCCATTACAAGGGAGAAAGCTGTAAACAGATGTAAGATTCTATATTCTTGAATGAACGATGTGTCTTGCCTTAAATGCTTAGCCTGGTCTGTACAACTGCATTGATTTCATGTTTATCCACATACCTCTACCTTCTTGAGGTAGAACTTTTGGTATGTGTGTGACTGACAAAGACTACCGTGAATTTCATAAATATAAAAAAGGTCTCTTTTGCTAGTTATGCAGCTGGTGATGTCTGAGGTAGGTAGGCTTTAGACAGTGATGCAGCATGTTGATCAGTTCTGTGCAATAGCACTTTCCTCAGTTGTTGGTTCTGTTTTACCTCAGGTCTTGTATGGCTGAAGAAATCTGTGTTCATTCTCTGAGGGGGCTGAAGGCAGAAAGTGTTCAAGGACTGTTTAACATATCAAAATCTGTTTTGCTGGAATTGCTAGATAATTTCTTTGCTCTGTTATGAAATTTTGTTTTATTTTATTAAATAAAAGGCTGTCTTTCTTCCTAAGCATTTCCCTCCCACCCCCAGCAGATGTGTTGAACTGATCTCAGTGTCTCAATTGGTAAAACTGGTAATGCCCCTTTCATAGCACTCAGGTCCTTTTGTCTTAATGAATGTGTATTTTAGATTGAACATGAGGAAAATTTTCATCACTAAAAGGGTTGTCAAGCAAGGTGGCCCACGGAAATGGTTGAATCACCATTCCGGAAAGTATTTAATTTGTGTAAATGTGGTGTGTGGGGACATGGTGGACTTGGAGTGTTAATGGTTGGACTTGATGATCTTGAAGGTCTTTTCCATCCTGAATTACTCTTGTGACTGTATTCTTTGGGTGGTGGTTGAGGATAGAAACCTCTGATAGAATTCTGATAAAACTTCTGATTCCTTACAAGAATAGCACTGAAATTGAGAGTAATGTAGTAATATAATATACTAAAGATTGAAGGGTGGGTCTAGAAACAGACTACTGGTGTGCTGTTGTCTCCAGTAAAATAACTTGTTACTTAATGCCTTCAGCAAGGAAGATTTAGTGCAGATACCATGCTTTATGTTCAGAACAGGGATGAGGCTGCTGGTCTTGTGCAGGTTTCACTGTTGCCTTCTGCTCCTGAAAGCATGAAATTTTTCTGATGATGGATTTTAAAAATAAAGGCATTCTGTAAGACTTCTGTAAGTGGTATAGCACTGTCAATGGAGAGAATTAGTTGGGTTATACTATAGAGCATGAATAATTTGGTTAATGCTTCTCTAACTCCATAAAGTGAGAGATGAGAAATCATACTGGGCTGGGAATAGTTTGGAAGCAGCTAGCATGGAGATGCTTCGTTCACAAAATAATTTCTTGGCCCTGACTGTTGCTCTGGAACTGATGCTCAGTTTCCTTAGCTAGTACTTAATCTTGATATATGGCTCCTTAGTATGATTTTATGGAGCTGAAAATAACATTTTGGGCATAGTGCATGCTTAGCCTGATTTTCTTCCCTCCTTGCCCTGCCTGCCAAGTTGGCAGCTAGCTCACTTCTGAAAGTTGCTAAAGGGAGCACAACTAACTGAACAGAGCCAAGGGATAAAGATCTTGATGAAATATTTTGGAGTTTAAAAACCAGAAAAAGCCTTCAGCTGCCTGTTCTGAAGAAAAGCTAACATTTGCTGTAGCATTGGATGTGAAGAGATACTTTTACTGAATCTTTTCCTTCAGAAAGGCATGTGAAACTTGCATGAGGAGAAAGAAATTGCTGTTAGTTTCTGATTCTCACTCACCTGCTCAGTAGGTCTGATTCTTCCCTGCTTGTTAGTAGTATTTTAGTGAGCCTTGCGAGCAAGAGACTTGGGTTTTGACTATAAACTTGCTCATTAAATGCACTGTAGGGTTGGGTCACCTAGAACTGAATTTCCATCTTGTCTTAGCCAAGAAATAGATACATGTTACTGTGTGCCTTTCTTAGTAGGACCTCTTAGAAGTTGTTATTATTAAGACATAGGCCTTCTTTCTGAAAATTACTTACTAATTACTAGTAATAGATGTATAATCATGTACCTGTTACTTGTTTCCTTTCCTAAACAGTTGTGGACATCGGATACCCAAGGAGATGAAGCCGAAGCAGGAGAAGGAGGGGAGAATTAACCAGCCTTCCAACTTCCATCTGCCTCATTCTGAAATTTAAACAGTAGACCATTTGTCATTCATGCTGTCCCACAAATAGTTTTGTTTACGATTTGACAGGTTTATGTTACTTCTATTTGGATTTCTATATTTCCCATGTGGTTTTGTTTAATATTAGGGGAATAGAGCCAGTTAACATTTGGGGAATTTATCTGTTTTCATCTGAGGTGGCCAATATAGGGTTGTGAAATTTTTATACAAGTTTTACATGTTTGGCATAGTACTTTTGGTACATTGTGGCTTCCCACAAGGCCAGTGTTAAAACAGCTTTCTATGTCAGGCAAAGATGAGTGCTTGCATATTGGTCTGTCACGATGGAAAAAAGGGATAATCAATGTTGCAGCCACAGGTGTAGTTAGTCTGAATATCCAAGCAGGAGCACACATGGCTGCGAATAAACTGATGTCCCATAGATATTGCATGTCAGGTGAACATGTGACATCTGTGGAATATTCCAATCAAGTGTACATCTTTGATTGCAGCTGAAGTGTTCCTTAAGACAGTTTGATAACCCAGTCAGCTTTCTCTAGAGAAGGACAGAGAAACGGTTCACATTCCATTATTTGTAAAGTTACCTGCTGTTGCTTTCATTATTTTTGCTACACATTTTATTTGTATTTAAATGGTTTAAGCAACCTAAGAACAAATGTACAAGTAAAGATGCAGTAAAAAATGAATTGCTTGATATTCATAATGACACTGTATATCGAGCACAGCAGTAAAACAAAAACCCATGTATTTAACTTTTTTAGGTTTTTTGCTTTTGTGATTTTTTTTTTTGATACTTGCCTAACATGCATGTGCTGTAAAAATAGTTAACAGGGAAATAACTTGAGATGATGGCTAGCTTTGTTTAATGTCTTATGAAATTTTCATGAACAATCCAAGCATAACTGTTCAGAACATGTGTATTAAGTTGATGTAAGTGGAATAAAAGTTTTATGAATGGACTTTTCAACTACCTTTGGTGTAGATTTCATGTCATCTGTCATCTCGTGCCTTTTAGAGGAATGGCAGTACTACACAGAAATTCAACATGAAAGTGTATTTCTATTATGGAAAATATTAATACACATTTAATTCATTTTAGGGAAGTTGAGATTGAATCCCATACCTGATTTTAAGATTGCTCTAATTAATTAGTTTACAGCTTTTAGGTGCCTGAGCTTTCTGACTGGAGTTCTGGAGATACCTTAACAGAGATGGTCCCTAGACTTACAGCAAAAGGCATAAAAACTTTCTTTAAGAGCTGACCTTTTGGAATAGTTCTACTTACATGGAAAACCCTCACTTGCTACTGTTGAGTCTTTAAAGGAGAGCTGAGCAGGAGCCTCCTTATTGTCCAGAGGATTCAGACACTACAGCTCAGTTTGTGGAAAAGCCCAGAGTGCTGAAGCAGTGATGCTCTTGCATTCCCCATCCCCAGGGAATGCCTACCTGCTATTCAGAGTAACTACAGCATTTGTGTATACTTGGGGTGAAACTGAAATAGTTACAGGGAAATTGAGACTAACTTTCAAACGGTGTCAAGTACTGAAATCTTGGGAAGTACTTGAATTGTATTAAAATATTGTTATACTTACATAGTCAACACGAGGGAAGCTTGAGTGTTTTTTTCTTGATTGAGCTGCACCTGTAAGCACAGTGTAAGTATTTTCTAGTTTTATATACTGGGGTGAAAAGTTACCAGGTTAATCTTGATACCTGGAGAAAACAGTTGAACCACCTGACTGAACATGAACTCAGTGGCCTTACCTTCCACTGCACATGAAATTGACTTTAGCAAGTTACAGCTCTTGCTTTTACAAATTAGGTATTCTTGTACTTAAAAGAAAAGTTTGCATCATAACATTTGGGTCATGATATTCCATTTTCGGAAGCATCTGAGCCCTGTATTCTGGTATTTAAGGATTGAGATTGGTAAAAAAAGTGTTAGGATAATTTTTCACCTTTATAAAAGTAGTTAGGGACATAGGCACCATTCCTAGAATTGGAAGGGGATAATCTGTCACAGTACATAAAAACAATTAGAATCCGATTAAGAACAGGGGAAAGGGAAGTGTATGGAGGGCGGAGTTTAGCAGGGCTTTCTGAGAAGAGGGTGGTACATCTCTGTCACCAGTGAAAAAGTAGCAATGACTTCTTTAATACATGAAAGCATTTGTCAAAAGGAAAAAGCAGTAATCAAATACATTTACAAAACAGAGGGCTACAATTCAGTCTGGAAGCAAGGCAAGTTGACAGACCATGACTAAAAAAATTCCAGTGGGGGTATGTGATCCACTTTTGGGAAGGACCACAGCTCTAGCATATGTGAGTTCTGTCTTAGAGACACTTTAATGAAGGCATTGCTTGCTTCCATTACTGTAAAAAAGTTTTGAGTAATAAGGTTCTGTGAGGTAATTCCATGTGCCTGGGGTAGTCAAGGTATTCCTGAAGATTAAGAAGCACATACAATCAAGTGAGTGGAACACAGCAGAAGAAATATTTTCCTCTAGTGCCTTTAAACACAGAATACAAAGGTATCATTACATAGGTCACTGAATGGTGTGGTGGGCTTTGTTCAGGAAAGCCTTCTCTGATCTCAGCGGTTATGCTGATCTTTTAAATACCACAGAAGGTTCACATGGAGTCTTAATTTCCCCCATTCTTCCGCTCAAGTGATCCACAATATGTGATGATGAAAAATGTCCTGTATTGAGTGATCAGCCTTCTCTTACTACAAACGTGTTTTCATGTATTTTAAGTCTTTTTTCTGACTCTGGAGCCCCTGAAGTGTGGCAGTGCTGCCTCCTGCTTTGCTGAGCAGAAAATGCTTCTGTGAGCCTCACATGTTCTGAGTGTTGAGTGCAGGACTGATACCACAGGCTGCACACACTCCTCTGGGATCTGCACAGGGCTACAGACGAGCGATGGGCGGCACAGCTTGGACAGGCAATACCAGGAGGGACAGATGGGGGTGTCTGCATGGAGCCCACCATCACACCTAGGGCAGCTGAGCCTCTCTGGCAGCCTTGTTTCACTCCTAGGCAGGTAGGTCGCTCAGCTGGCTGCACCTCCTGCTCAGGTAGCTGTGGTGGTGTTATCCCTTATTGCCACTAAATCACAGCTCAGCCAGGTCCTGGCAGGCTGGTATTTCCTGATTCTGGACAGAGGACAGAAGGAAGGACAGACAGCCCTTTGGGTAAGAGAATTTATTGAAAGTCAAGATGCACTTTTCCCAACTCTCTTGGGACTTTTTTTAATGATAAGTAGTTTTATTTTCTTCCAAAGTGTAGTTAAAATTTGTTGAAAGATAGGGAATTTCAGCCTTTCTGAAGATGATTACTCAAAATACCCTTTAAACGGGAATTTGTTTCCTACTGGTGTGGTTTTAAGGTGCCTCAAAACTCATGTGAGAACTGTTCTGAACAATCACTGTTAGCTTTGAGCTGTATTCAGAGACCTTGCATTAATCCTATGGATTTCACTGAAAACAATTTTTTGCCTACCCAACCCTTTGAAAAACTGGCATTGCCTGTTAGCTGTTGTAGTAAGAGCTGCTAGTTGTGATGAGTGAGACCCAAGCATACTTTTCAACTCTTGGGGTTATAAATTCTGCAGTAAATGTTACTTTGTTTATTCTTCTGTTACAAAATCATTTGTCCTAAGGATTTTTTAACTTTTTTTTCCTATCCTCTTGTAGCTAGGTTTGAAATAACAACAAAAGCATTTTTAAACCTACCAAGTGCAGAACAACTACTTGATCTTTGAAAAATTCAGAAATATTCATTATAAGACACAACTTCAATATGAATCCACATAATTAAGCTCATGTCAAAGTTATTTACATTGCTCTGCTGTCTCCAAACTCTGATTTTGAGAGATGAGGACAGAAAAGTGCTCGGAAGACTGTCCTGTGTAATTCAGTTTCCAGCTGAAAGCAGAAAAGCTGAGGCAGCTCTCCTGGTTTAGTCTCAGGGTTGGTGTGATTTTCCTGGAGTCAGCACTTCACATTATCACCAGTTCTTGAGTTGAGAGTGAAATTACCTTCTCAGCAAGGCTGAGGTGTAGCTTCAATAGAAGCAAAGCACTTCCATCTTTACCTGTGTGCTTGGAACAGAACAAACCATTCTGGAGGTGTGGATTTGCTTCACAGATGAGCAGGGACACGAGGGGCACGAGCCATCCCATCATCAGCACTGGTTGGAGTGGGAGGACTCCTGGATGCTGGGTTGAGGCTCTGACTGGGCATCCCTCATCTCCACCACTGAGGAGAGGGATGCACCTGCTGGTTTTCCAGTGGGCTAACGGGGTAGGGCCAAGTCAATCATGCCACATGCCAAATTGTGTTTTTAGAAGAAGGGAGAAAATGACAACTTCAGATTCTGGTTCCAAGCAAAGTACAGCAACAATTATGGCTTGAAAGTAGGAGTTCCTAAGGGCTTTGGAGGTTCACTCTGCAATCCACACAGTTTTGCTTGGCCTGTCAGGAACCTATATTTGTGGAACATCTGAGGTTCCTGTAGCAAACAAGGCAGTTTTTATATCTTTGGAGAACTTTCTGGTAGAGCTGTTCTGCAGAATTTTTTATTTTTTCGGATTTTTTTTTCCAGAAACCTTTTAAGATCACTGCTCAGATGGTTGTTTTGCCCTCCTGGCAAGGCCTCCAGATGTTACCAGACTGTAGTGGCTGAAAGTAGTCTTGAGGGAAGCTGAAACAGGGTCCCTCCAACTCAGCTACTTGATGCAGATCTGGAATGCTGTAATGCATTGCAGACCCATTACTTTATGTGACTCCTGTCTGGGAAGAAGAGGACAAAAAGAAAAGGTTTCAAGGACACAGCTTCAAATATGTCATGCCCTGGATTACATGTCTGAGGCTTGTCTTGAAAAGGGATTGGAAAATAGTATTTTCAACCACAGAGTATGTTCTTTCTGTTTTGTCCTTTCTTAGGCTGTGTTTTATGATGGTTTCTTTCTTACTACAGATGTGCTTCTCTGAAGCAACATAGCAAATGATTTTTCTTGACCAAACATTTCTTGCCTGGCAGGAAACATGGGTCTGAGTGGGAGAAATTACTCCTTTATGTTTGTTTGCTTTATGGTCTTTCTTCTCCTTGCTTTTAATCCTGGTCCCTTATATAAACTGTACTGTAGTGCTTTAAAGTTGGAGCATTTCATCAGGAATCAACATATTTTGGTGAGTAAAGTGGTGTCTGTATATTGGAAGCATCCACTGGCAGTGCCATTAGCTGTAGATGAGCATGCTAGCCACATAAAATCTGAGTATCATACACCTGAGTTGCCATCCCAGGCAGGCTGGCATGGACCCCAGGTGACCTGTAGAACAGACACATCAGCTTGTCAATGTGTGCATTTGCAAAGCCAAGTCCCTGCTGCTGAGTTTTTTAGGTTCCTTAAAGAGGAAAGAATTGCATAAGTATAAATCAAGGTAGAATATCCTTATTCTTAGATTAATGCCCATTTTAATTCTGTTAGGGTTTGGGGGGTTTTTTTACATCTAAATTTGGTTATTTTATTTCTTTATGTTCCAAAGTAACACTTGGAAATGTTTTCCTCTGATGTTGATGCTTCCTGCTGCTGTATAGTCACTCAAAGAAGTGAGAGGAAGGGTAATCCCCAGTCTTGTGCCACAGAGCCAAGTGCTTGCCCATTGCACTGAGTGTTTTTAAGAGGCTCATTGCAGTTTAACCTTCTGGGACAGGGTATTTAAGCTGTTTTGCTGCTAATGCTAAGCCATTTAGCATCAGCATGTCTAATTCCACTCCTACTGCCAAAACAAACTGGAGAACCCTTCTAGGTCAGTGAGGCTGTCTCTGGATTGCCAGCAAGTGGCATTTCATAAATGAGAATTTTTATAACCAAAGGATGTTCCTGGGGTGACCAAAGGGGATTCCAGTAAGCTTTGTAAAGAAAACACAGAACTTCAGCAAAGCATCTTTGAATGGTTTGAGACCTGGCAGTTTTTCTTTATGTGGCTTCACAGTTCCATTCAAAGTAGGGGAAGGTTAACTCCTCAGTGCTTACAGCTGGGTGGTCAGGCATTGCAGTGACTCTAGACCATTCACCTCCACGTGCCCATCATGCCATGTGTGGAGGAGCAGTGGCCATGGAGGGGTGACAGGCTCTTGCACTAGAGCAGAAAATCACTGGAGCAAGGTGCCCACCCTGTAACAGGGAAACAGAAGTGTAGGTCTATTACCTAAGGCAGTGAACATCAGCAATGAGCAATTTCCTCCTCCAAGATGAAGCAGGTTGATGGTCATTCTGCAAGTCCAGCATAGCTTGACCTGCCAAGGCAAGAGGATGGATTTTACTTCCTGCTGCCCACCAGTAGTATTAAAGAAGTCTAACATTTGCATAGCAAATTTTGTAGACTATCCATCTTTTCCCAGTCTATTTTAGTCGTGCTTGAAATTCATTGTATGCTATAGCCCCAACAAAACAGCAGGTTGCACAGCTGGGCTATAGAAACAGTTTATGTTTAAGTTTTAGGGAAGATAAGTCTGTGATGTTAAGTATTCTGAAAGATAAATAGTTATTTTCCAAAGAATGCAAACAGGCAATTTGTTGAGGTGAGAAAAAAAAATGCTGATGGCAAGACTAAAACAAAAGGAAGTAAGAAGACATGCTGAGAGAGCTAGGGAAGTGGGGCAGCAAAAATCCAACCTCAAAGCACATAAGAGATTACACAACCCAACCTCTGAGCCAGCCCTCAGAGCTGGGACCATTTGAGTAGCACAGGCAGTGGGACCTTCCATGTTGTGGGGCTGGGAGGTGTTTCTCAAGCTGCTCACACATGGATTTGATACATGAGAATTTTTAGGCAGAAAGCAACCTAGAAAAATGGGCTGGACTTATTGCAAAATGGGATAAGGTTTGTTAAATGCGACCTTCAAAAGCACGATTAGATTTGTACCTTTCTTTCTTTTTTTCCCACCTTTTTCTAAATTAAGAATTTATCTGTAAAGCATATGTCAGGCCTGTGTTACTGACAAAACTGATGAGACGTAGATGAAAATCTGTTTTTGGTTGTACTGCTATCCACAGTAGAAATTTAGGTCACAATTAAGGTCCTAGGGGAACCGGTAAAATGACATCATCATTGGAGTGAAGACACCAAATGCTACACTGGTAAGAGTTTTAAAGGGAGTGCCTAATTGATTTGGAGTTTTCTTAGCTAAAAAAACTGCCAGTGCCTGGTGAGTGCTGGGGCATGTCATCACAGACTCAACATTTTCTCCTTTTCCATTACTGCAGGAGCTCAAAATTATTACCCTGAGGGGTTGATCAGCTAGGGGAGTTCTGCTTCAGTGACTGTTTCAGTGGTACAATACCTACCAAAACCCTTTTTCCCTGCTCTGGAACCTGCTGTGTATACAAGGCCCAAGGTTTTGAATAAGCTTGCAATGTAAAATGAAAATTGGACTTGATATTCCCAATTGCAGCCTGCTCAAGCCAAGGACAATCTCCAGCCATCAAGAGGGAGTGCTACCTGCATGCTGCCCACTCAACTGCCTTCCCTGGCTCCTGTGGTCAAGACAAACTACCTAAGGAAGCCCTGGGGCTTCTCAGCAGTGTTCAGCAGATTGGGAGAGAGGTGTGGGGTTAGGAAAACAGAAAGTGATGGATTGTCAAGAGGGGGAAGGAAATAGTTCTAATGGTTGGGGCCCACTGGACAGTCTTCCTACAGTGGGATAAACAATAATAGCAGGGAAAAAGTCTCCAAAGCCCCTTGTTAAATATTTTTGTGGTACTTCACATTCTAAACCCATGGAGATGTAAAGGATGGACCCAAGATACTTTCCAGTCAAACTGCACTTAATTAGGAAAGCTCCTGGCAGTCAGATGAAAAGCTAAAATTCATGCCTAGATAGCCATTTGGTGGTGGCAGAAAATGTATCTGTGAAGGGGACGGGTGGATTCCAATGATCACCCAGGTGAAGTCTGTGATATGCTCACAGCCCCCTGAGACTGTGCTTCATACCTCTAAAGAGCTACACTGATTCATGAGTCACCTTTTCCTTTATCCTATTAATACCTTGAGATTGATAACAAAGGGAAGAGAAAAAGAAGTTGCTGGGCTGGTTTTAACCTAGTAGTTGACCTTAAAGGAAGCTTTACCGTAAAAACTTTAGACTGAAAAAGATCTGGATTTTCTATCTCTGAATTTCAATATTTTTCTTTTTTTTTTCTCTTTATCAAATGGATGAAACAAGATAGTCAATTACTGAATTGCCCGTTCACTGGTAATTCTGTATATATGGTATTTTGTTGCAAAAGGATGAGGAATCTTCTTCCCCAAAGAAGTTCAAGAGCTCATTCTCTTGGTTCTTTTCCTTAAATTGTGCTGCTTCCCTGTCTCCATGAGCACTTGGAGTGGGTGATGAAGGAGTGGGTGTTGAGCACCTGCTGCTGACCACAGGAGAGCCCCAAGGGCTGCACCCCCAGGTGCCTCACTTCTCTGAAATGCAGAGCAAATTCCAGCAAAGCCATGAAGTTCCTCTCCCAGCAGGCCAGCACAGTGGATGCCTGAGGCAGTTTTGTAGATTAGCCAGTTAATGCATTATGGCCATTAAAGTTTGGGATGTGAACATCCTGTCTGAGGCTGACAGTGTGAATGACAAGTCAGCCAGGGAAAAAGAGCCAGTCCTGAGTGGTCAGGAGAGCATCAGTGTATGGCCATCACTGTCATCACTGATGCAGTATTCCAGACTGGTCCCCCAGGAATTCAGTCCCTTCGAACCTGGACTAATAATGTGAGAATTGTGTAAACCAATCTCCTTCCCCTGCCTGCCAGTTCCTCCTCCACTGTGGAAGGCACCGTGGGGGATAAACCCACAAGGAGCTGGATTGATTTCGTGCAGGCTCCAGTGCTCGTTGCAGGTGACACAGCTCACCCGTGGAAGGCCAGCCAGAGGGAGGTGCTGCAGTCATCACCCACCCTCACTGGTGCTCTCTGTGCTTTGTGGGATGATAATAGGAAATTATATTTTCTTGGAATTATAATGAGGAAGCCTAAACTCTTCTCTGCCCTTAAAAGCTGTCCTTAAAGGTCACACCTGAGACACTGGCAGAGAAATTCAAGGTGGCTGATTGCCTTGCTCCTTCTCCTATTCCCTGGCTAAAGAATGGAATTCAGTCTGCAGGGCTGCCAGGTTTGACTTAAGCTCATGTAAGAGATTTTTTAATTGAAATGTTCAATTAAAGCATTTATTATTCAAATAAGGAACTTCAAGATGTAATTAAAACCTTATACAAAATCACAGATATTTTTGAGAGTGTGTAAGCTGAATTTGAAACAGACTCCGTGTCACAATTGGAGTAAAAGCTACATCACACTCTCCCTAACAAGGTTCCTGCAACAAATTAAACAGTCAGTTAAGAATCCCTCATGATGAAATAAAATGTCCATGAGAGACGAGCCAGATGACCTTCTCGTGATTTAAGAAATGTCTGTTACACTCTGATGATACATTTTTCTTTCACTTGCAAGTCCTGCAGAATTGACTCTGATACTGGGAGTTTTTGTGACAAGATCCTTTTTAATTACATCTTTTCTATCATGTGGCATGTGCTAAGGCTTAGATATCAGCCTCTCTAATGCAATTTCAGTGGCGTGTTACAGAAAGAAATAAAACCTACATTTCAAAAAATGAAAATGTTGATTATATTGTTGATGAAAAACCAAGTATTTTTGTAGTTACTTAAGAGCTACTGTTGAAAGTATTTGACACCCACCTTCAGCTGTCTCCCTGAGGAGAGCCTGAGGATGCTGTGCAGAGGTCTGACTACTCTGTAGCTGAGGAAGGAGCACTGAGAAAAGGGTTTGTTGTTTCTCAGAATTCTCAGAAGATGCAGAATTATCGAGAGGAAAGGGAAACCTCTTAAGAAATGCTTCTGCTGCTGATAATGGTAGTAAATGATGTGCTGGGCTCTATAGGGCATAGCAAACACATACCCTGGGGGCTTATGCTCTCAGCTGTTGTTCAGTGCATCTGCAGAATTCCTCCAGAGGCTGAATAGGATGCTGAAGTTCATTTCTCAGTCCATAACTGCCTGGCAGCTCCATCTGCTATGTGTAACCTCAGCGGAGAAATGTCCAGATCTAAGTACTAAAGCCTTGGTGCCTGCAAATGAGCACTGTTGGCAGTTCAAACTGGAACTTAATTTTCCATATTCAATCATGAATTCTAGCTCTTCTGATAGGGCAGCAACATGTTTTCTGTCCAGAATACCCAAAATCTTTCTTTTTGCCTTGCTTATAGGACAGCATCATTATCTGTCTTATGACAGCAAGAGTCTGGTGTGGTAAGTCATGGAAGATGTCAGGCTCCACATTTCAACACTACATCCAGCCTAATGAAGCAGTTTTGAGCCCAAAGACCCCTGGGCAGTATTCCTCAGCATGCTGAACTGTAAAGCATCTAACCTTTGGTACTGTAGGTGGAGAAGACAGAGTGGGAATGTCCCCTCCACCTGTCTCCAGGAGCAGGCTTCAGCGTGCAGGGTAGTGGTAATCCCTGTGGCCCCCTCTCAGAAGCCAACAGAAACGAATGGGTCCCTCCACATGGGTGGCTAAGGCTGTGTGTAACAGGCACAGGGATCTCCTGGAGATGCCCTTCCCTCCTGTGATGGGCAGGTGAAGCCATGTTTCTGGTGGCTGAAGTCAGAGGAGCTGCCCCTCTGCATCTTGCTGGTGCCTGCTCTGCTTTGTGTGCACAGCCTTGCCCACTGCCCTTTGCCCCACACCAGTGCCAGCTCTGTGTGTTTAAAGGTCCCTGTCCAGGAGCAGCTGTGGCAGTGCTCCAGAGCTGGTGGCATGAGGTGCTCCAGGAGGGCACCCTCTGCATGGATGGGGACAACAGTCCAGGAAGCAGGGAGATTCTTAACCCTGCTGTCTTTATAACAAATTCCCTTGTTTCCAAGCAGTGGGAAAGCAACTGCTGCAAAATCCTCCAGGTTTCTTTCAATTCTCTGCTTATGTGGCTGAAGCAGGAGGGCACCAGAGCCACCCTTTGACAGGGTTGGTGCCTGCAGTGACCCTTGTGCCTACAGGCACCCCAGGGCCTCAAGAAGCTGTTTCATGCCAAAATCATAATCTCTAGATAAACAGAGGAGCTGTGCAGACAATAAACCTTTGATTCAGCCTGTCATACATGTAAATCCAAATGCTGATGAGAGTAAATATTCAAGCAGAAAAAACATTCAGGAAACATGCAAATGGGACCTGGACACACTTTTCCTGTTAATTCAAAGCTGTCTGCTGCATGTTGGTGCTACCTGCATGGAGTGGTGCTTGCCAGGACGCTGACCTCCTCTCCCCTGCAAAATGAAGGAAAGGAGCCTCATTGCCCCACACAGCCCCCAGGCAGCAGGGAGGAGCAGGTACAGCCAGGGCTGTACAGGGCTGGTCCTTGCACTGAATCCCAGGCAGGGAATTGGCTGTTCCTGAAATCAGCACTGTTGTCGTTCAGAGAAACTGTATTGGAAGCTCAACAAGGCAGGAACCACATGCTGCAAATGGAGAGCAAAAGCATCATGGCAAAAGGTGTAGTTTACACTGCAGGGTAAGATTTACAGTCCTGCTGGTTCTTTCCCAGGATGACTGGGCGATCCTGCACATCTCTTAGTGTGATTTCACAATCAGAAAACTGATGCAGCTGAAAACCTAGCTGTATTTTCTATGGTGAGGCCCCTGATTGCAAGGGCATGAGGCACAGCATCAGCAGCAGGACTGGGTGACCACCCTCCGTGATCACAGCCTGCATGCCGAGCCTGACCCTGCAAACTTGCAACAGCCACATGCAGTACCCGGCTGCTCCATCCCGTGGAGCAAAGCTGTGTTTTGTGTGAGCATTTATGATCTAAACAAGACTGATTCATCCATGAGCCACTCCTGTGTGAAGCAGAGGTCACTCACTGCTGGATCCTGTCCTGCACACACTCTACTCCTGTGTAAGATATAAACCAAGGCTAAAAATGTTTACAGATTTTTCTATTCCCGAAAAAGAAACTAGGTTAGGCAATGAAAAAACACTTTGCTTCATTTCTTTTCCCAAAAGAAAAGAAGAAGGTCAACTTTCTGTTTATAAACAATACATATGAAGGGTTTCCATAAGAGAGTTTATCTCATCCTCGTGTTGTTACTTAATGAAAACAACATGCTGGTGAGATCTCTTAACATGTGCTGCAGGATTATGATTTTGGGGGCATTCTGCAGTAACCAGGGTGAGCTGGAGACAGAAGCCATGGAAAGGTTTGTAGGGAAACAACCTGTATATTGTATCAGTCCAAGTTTAGATTGTAAATGTTGGGCACAGCATCTCACTTTTCACTTGATAATCTCTCCATGACACATAGCCAGGATCCTGGGTGAACAAACTGAATTTTACAGTGTTTGCCATCTCCTACCAGCTCAGTTGCAGGAAAGGGGATGGGAAAGGGGGAGTGGGGGATTCATTTGGTTTCCATTGCCCTTCACAACACTTCACCCACCACACCGAGGTGCCCAGACTCCAGCACCTCTCCCAGAAAAAACACAGGATTGTTCCCACCTGCCCTCATCAAAACCCAAAACTCTGGCATTGCCTGCAAGTGAGGGGGCTGCTGCTTGTTGAGATGAGCCATGGTAACTGGAAAGAAGGTAGTCTCTAGGGGTTCTTAATATTCCTAAATTCCTGAAGTACATGTGCAGTAGGATAAAAAAAGCCTAATTCATTTTGCATTTGAATAAGTCTTTTGGTGAAGAACTTTAATTTCATGATCAAGACTGGCAACAGCTACTGAATCCATGTCAGTATGGCAAAAGTTTAGTGGCACCTCTCACCTGAGATCAAGACAGTCTGAGAAATTGCCTTTAAAAACACACTGCTGGAGGGAAAGGTACAATGCAGACATTGTTTTTCATGCTTTATAAACACGGTGATACAGCAACTCCAGCAGCTGATGTTGGATTGCAGCTGCTTGGCCGATGCTGTGCTGAGCCACCGTGACCTTGGGCAAGAGCCACTGTCCTGAGCAGCACCTGTGGGAGGAACGAGGAGGGGCCACATCTCCTGTGCAGCAGTGAATGCCCCAGCTCCTGCAGCCCTTCCCTCCCCCCTGTCAACCACCAGAGCCTCTGTGAGACACCAGTGGATGGGGAGGCTGTGGCAGAGGCCCTGGGAGGCTGCCACAGAGCCTCCTTCACCCACGAGAGCAGTGCTTGTCTTCCCATGCTGAGGGCTGCTGAAATGGACACACTCATGTTAAATCCCAGCATTTTGGGTATTAGCAGTAATTTGCACTGCTGAAAAGGAGACCATGAGATCTTCTGAAGTTGTCTTTTGTGAGAATTTAAAACTACACTGTCTGGGATGTGATGAATACTGCTCACAAAGACTCAGGCGACCACCCAGGAGTTAATATGATTAAGATCATTTGTTCCTTTTGTAATTCTAAGAAAGCTTTCAGGTTCATCAAGTGAGTGGCTTCTGTTCCTTTTATCCTGAGCTGGGTACACCTACTAGAGCTCGCTGTGTGTCACTTTGACAAAACACATTTTCTGAGGCTTATTTACATGAAAAAAATCCAGATTATTATAAACATTTCTATTCACATCAAAAGCATTTTTATTTTGCAAGCATTTCTTTGTTATTTCCTTTGCTACTGAATCACAGCTGCTGAGAGGGATGCTGGTGTGTTGTTCAGCCTTCCTGCCCACCGCTGCTGAACCAGTGGGGTTTCCATTCCTGCATAGGGATGTCAGGTCCACCACCAGTGTCCCAGGGACATGGACATGCTCAGAACAACCCCTGGACCGTCCAAGCTGAAAGGAGAGTCAGGGAGAGCTGCAGGATCCAATGTCCCATAATTGTTCTTCCCAGGTGTGCATGTATGGTGTGACCATCCCTCCTGCCCCACCATAGCCTCGATGGCCAGAGGTGAGAGATGGACACCAAAGTCTCAGCAGGGAGCAGGAGGAGGAGCAAGAGCCTACAGCACCCAGTCCCTGCTGAACCACAGCTTCTGCATCTGCTGGGCACTGATGCAGCTGGCAGGGGCAGCAGGAGAGATGCTCCTGGGGGGTGATGCCAGCCTGAGCAGTCCTGGGAGACACAGCACCTCAGTGCTGAGTGCTGTGCTGCTGGGACAGGGCCTGGCCTGACATCTGGAGAAACAGAGGAGACCAGCAACTCCTTTTCAAAGTGAGAACCAGCTCTGGTGAGTCCTGGGAAGGATATGGTAAGGTGGCTGTAGAGCTGAGCTGCAGCAACTCAGGACATGGCACACAGCTACTACAGGTGCCACTGCACAACAGCAGAGTAGCACCTGGCCTGGCAGTGTGATTCCACAGTGCACTGTGGGGTATGTTCTGGGCCCCTTTTCCTTATTCTGCTGACAGCAGACTTGTTGGCAGTTGTCTCTTGGTGAAGACCCTTCAGTCAGTCACACGAGATGTTACATAAAGCAGTTACTAATTTCTTCAGTGACTGAAATACCAGCCGGCCCCCGGAATGGCTCAGCTAAAGAAGCAAACCTGGCGGGGGTGAGAGGAGGGGACAAGAAACACCCCACAAGCCCAGCAGAGTGTGGGATGGCAGCTAAGCTGAGAACAGGGTTTGCACCAGCCCATCAGAAGGAAAAATTAACCCATCCAGCATATTTTCAGCACAGCTGTGAGCCTGCATGCACTGGGCAGCTGGGTGGATGACAAGCTGCTCTCTGCACCAGTGCACCACTCTCCTCCCTGATGCCCAGTAAAGCTGCTTTTGTTCTCACTGCAGTGACCACATAAACTTCTCAGTCCTTCAGATCCAAGCAAGGTAAGCAGACTGCAACCTGCCTGGGCAGAGGTGATGACACCTCCTGCCCCTGGGGAGGAACTACCTCAGGCACCAGCATGAGCTGGGGTCAGATGGCTAAGAAGCACAGGGCTGCTCACAGCAGCCTTCTGCACTCCTTCATTCTTTCTTAAGTAATTTGTTTGATAAACACATTAGTTTCTCAGCCCATGCCCTCAGCAGTTTGATATTACTGTGCACTGCAGTGCTAAGCAATGCCCTCTGGCAGGAGGCTGCTCCCAGTGAGCATGGGCTGTCAGTGTAGTGGGGCCTTGGAGATGGGAAATCCAGCCTGTGCCTGTGCAGGTGAAAGAAACCAGACTGGGGGCACTGGGGATGCAGGATGGCAAGGCCTCAGCAGCCCAGAGAAGCTGAGCTAGTCTTTAGGATGGCAATACCTCACTGCTGGAGGTCATCCCCTCATGCTTGGAGCCTCGTGCTGTCCTCATCCCTTCCAGGTTTGTGCATGGTCTCAGCTGCAGGATGGGGAAGTCTTGCCAGGGGTCCCATCCAACACACGTAGCCCTGTGACAGCCTGCCAATGGTTCTCCTGGGTGTCTGCAGCATCAGAGGCTGGCTAATAACTGAGTTATCATACAAATTACAGGGTTACTTTTGCCCACTACAATAAAGTGCTACCTCATAATTAAAAATAAAGAGAATAGCAATGCTAATTATTAGGCTTTCATTAGGCTGACAGAGGCATATCAGCACTGCAAGGACTGCTCTTGTTACCTGCTCTCAGTCCCCACTCACTCCTGCCCGTGACACTCCTGGGGAACCCCAGAGCAATTTCTCCCACTGAAAGCAGAGGGTGAGTAATGCATCTCCATGTAGACCTCATCAAATGTCACATAGATTGGAAGATCGAGAGGAACCTGCCCTTGAGCATTCCTCAAACTTCACTGCCTGCTGCAATCTGACCTGCAGCCTGCTGCTGATGCTCAGTCGTCAGCCACCTTACCAGCCCATGCACTGCAGCTTTAACATAACCATAAATTACACCATGTTTCATGTCTTCACATCCACATGGAAAATAATCATAGTGTGGTGTGTCTTTGTAATTAAAAAACTGTAGCAAATACATGGAGTTTTTCCCAGCTTTCCCGAGCAGCCTTACCCTGGCGTGCTGGGGAAGGAAAAGCTGTGCAGGGCTGTCTCAGGCTGCCTCTGCCAAATGCCAGGTACAGACAACTTCTCTGGAGGTAGGAGGGCTTACAAGCCTAGCAGCTGTAAGTCTTGTTCCCAATAATAATGAAGTGACAAAATATTGTGTTAAGAAAAAGTTAGCACTTGGGCACTGTTTGTAAAGCAGCACAGAAGATACCAGGTTATTCCTATTCAGCAAATGCTGAACTCACATTAAGATGCTCCCATTACAGGAAAGACACTTTCACAAGGTCTGTTTCTGCCTTTCCCTTGCAAGATATTACCCTAGCCAAAGACTTGAAGGCTTCAGATGTAAGCTATGAGCTGAGGGAGTGCTGCTGCAGTCAGAGCTTGTGGTGTGAAGGACAAAAATTCGGCTTTCAGAGGCCTCTCAGTCTGGGCAGTGGATTTTCCCAATTCCTTAATGAGCGTCTTCAGGTGAGCTTACAGGTCCCATTCAACCAAGCAGGCAGGACTTCCCA
Source organism: Toxostoma redivivum (assembly GCA_013397375.1). NCBI lineage: Eukaryota > Metazoa > Chordata > Aves > Passeriformes > Mimidae > Toxostoma > Toxostoma redivivum. Next base: position 230,669 of record VXBI01013966.1, on the reverse strand, counting down.
CCAGCAATGCCTTCAATTTCAATGGGACAAAACACACCAGAGCTCCGGCTGAAGAGAAGTGTATCCCAGCCCTCAGTCCAATACTATCCTCAATGCCATCTCAACAGATGGGGCCAGACCTGCAGAGGCAACTCTGCTTCCTGGGAGCTGGGCTGAGCACCAGAGCTTAGAGAAGCCCCATGGTTCTGGTTTTGCACTGCAACCAATCCTCTCTGGGATCTGTTTGCCACATGGCATTGAAAACAACCAAGAAAACCTGAAGCTGCTGCAGCATTGCCTTTGCTGCTGTGCAGGTTGGAATGCTGAAGAAGAGGAGTCAAAGTGATGAAGTGTAAATGTCTGAGAATCAGGGAGAACTGAGATAGGATATGTTCCCAAGGCAGCCCTGTAAGCCAGCACTCTGTGGGGTGACTGTGCTCCATTAACCCTGGCCCTCTGCACCTGGTCCCTCTTCCTTTCTGCCCAAGGCCAGCCCTGCCCAACCCTCATGCTTTTGTGCTTACTGTCTACTTAGAAGCAGCCAGGAAGTTTCCTCCATGTATGTGAGGCCATGACTGAGGAGCACTCTGACCTGAACACTCTGTGCTCTCATACTCAGAATGCACAGATATGTTACCTGAGCCAGCTTTCCTTTTCTTCCTTGTTAATCAGTGCTAACTGATTGATTTGGCCTCACACACACACCACCCCACAACCCAACCCCCAATTTGGAAGAAGAGAGGCAGCATCACTCTTGATGGAGCATGTATTTGCTTTCAGAAAGTCACCAGCATCCTTTTGAACATAGCCAGTATGTTATCCAGCATAAAAAGAAATCATCATGCAAGAGATATGGAGAGCTGCCATGTGCCTGCCCATCACTCCAGCACCTCTGCTTGGAGCAGGACCAACAGCAATGTGCCCAAGTACTGTCAGGAGCCCTGAACCCTCTTCCCCTCGTGCCACCCCAAGACTTCTCTCAGCACATTTAGCACATATCATCTGGACCAGCTTTTCCCATTGTCCTTCACCTGGGGGTGCAAAAGATCAGGAGCACTAAAATGGTGTGGGGACTTGGTATTTCTGCCAGGGGCTGGAGGCAGCACTGGGGAGATCAGCAGGCATCCAGCTATCCCAGGGAGCAGAACAGGGTGAGGCCAGAGGGGGTTGTGGAAGGAAGCAGTGGTTTTCATCAGCAGCAGGAGGGGAAATTCAGCAAGACAGCTGCTTCATCTGTGCTGGAGCCTCCCAGGGGCCACATCGTCCTGCTGAAAAAGGAGCTCATGTGCTGGAATAGTAAAAAATTGACTCTGGGGTTATCTAGTCACAAGCTGGCCACAAGCTGGTGGTGGAGTTACAAGCATGAACACAGTGATTCCCCAGCACTCACAGCACAGTGCCTGGAGCACAGGCTGTCTTTGCTCCCACACACCTCATTCTCTCTCATGCCCAGCAGTGTGGTGGTACAGGGGATGTGCAGTTGGTGGCCTTTGAAAGGCATCTCCAGCCAGCCAGGAGCCCTGTGCTGAGGTTCTCTGGCCAGGGCAGGGGTAATGTCAGCCTCTCCTCTGCCTGCACCCAGCCCAACTCTGGCCCAGGGCAGCCTGCAGGGAGAGGGGCTGTGCTCTGGGGACATGCCTGGGGAACACATCTGAGAGGATGGACTGTGGGCTGTTGGGAGCAGGCTGAGGCTTTTTGATTCAGTTGTTCCCATCCAACTGGGAGAAATCTTGAACATTTCTTCAGGGCACCACATGATTTTGAGGATAAGTTGTCCTCAAGAGTAATAGTTTTGCACATTTTAACACAGAAAGAAGAGCCCCCACCGTATGGCACAAGAAAATGGATGGCAGGAGACCAAAGACATGTAAGCTCCCCCTGGGCAGAGAGGCAGTGCTGCCAGGAAAATGAAGTGAGTTTAAAAGCCTGGTGACATCCTTCCTTTCTCCATGAAGGTTGCAGGACACGGCCATTTGGAGATCAGCAAAAGGAGATCAGCATTTTAGGACAACCTTTCCTGTTCTGCCATTACCTTCTTTCTAAAACCTCTGAAGAGTGTGAAGCAACAGGAAGGAAGCCAGAGGAGCAGTAAAGGCAGTGAGATCTGTGCACCATTGATTCATTACTCACAGAACAGCGATCAACTGCTAAAAAAGTGGAGCTGAAGGAGAACTCAAGAAAGGAGCAATCAGCTTTTTTCACAAAAACACAAGCTCCTCTGGATTGCTGTGGTCACCTGCATGTGAGACATCACAGGGCAACAAGTTAGGAGAGACAGCTTTCTTAAATTCCCTTTTTTGTTACATGCCCTAAATATGGCTTTCCACCCCATGCTGTTTTGGGGTGACAAGCTGCCCAGATCTGCAGGGAGGATTCTGCCACTACTGGGAGAAAGGTCCTCTCAGGATACAGGCTTGTAACCATCAGCTTGAATTCAGCCTGTCAAATAAACATAGGTAGGATTCAAGCTGGAGTAATAATTGTACAGATGGATTAAGAGAGGCGTCCAGACCCTCACAGCTTGAACTTGAGGGGAAGCAGAGCCCATCCTCCCACATTCAGTCCTGAGATACAGTGAAGTGGAAACTAGCAGCAAATTTTGGACATGAATCAGATGTTTACAGAAACATAAGTGATTTTTGAGATCGCAGCTTCTGGATCAAGCCCCCCCCTGTAAATTATAGTTCTGCTTTTCAAAAGACAAGGTAGGGAGTATTAATTAGCTAAAAAGTTCTTGCACCAGTCTTTTATAGGGCTATAATTTTCCATTCAACTCTACAGGCAAGCTCTTGCAGATAGGATCTCATTCTCTTTTGGACTGTTACTGGATTTCAGAGAAATGTTCCAAACCTTTTTGCTGTCAGAGAAACTAATGACTAGATGGGTCTACCTAGCAGGCTGTAAAATAGCACACGAAGCACTCCAACCTTGGTCCAGCAAAGGGACAAAAAAGCACATGAAGACTCCCACAGAAATCAGTGTAAGGAGCCAGGACTCTATACTGGGCCACCAACAATGCACAAAGGAGGAGCCATCAAGTGGCAAATCTGCCATCCCTGGATATGGTTCTTCAGAGTGATGAAGTGGTGAGTCATGGTCAGTTCCCAGTCTCTACACTTCTGCTCTGTGACACTGGATTTCAGTGAATTAATTTTAAGTTTCTCCAACATATGCCTCACCCTCCTCATTTAAAGAAATTAGTGAGGCATTTAATTAAAAAAAAATAAAAGCTTCTTATTAAAGTAAGGAAACCATGATGAAGCAAGATATATCAGTGGTAAAAACAAATACAGCTTGCCTAGCAGAACAGCTATCCTATTATCTCATCCACATGGCACAGGCAGGGGAAATCATAAATAGCAGGAGCAGTAGTGCCTGGGAGTTGCATCTTGGCACCAGTGTCTCTGGCCACCTCCTTCAGTCGTCCAGTGGTTGACAGTGACATAAAGGGCAGGGCACAGCTAGAAATTCCCCGTCAGCCCTCTGCCCCCTGCTCAGGCAAGGCAGGCTCCAGGCTGAGCACTCATGGGGAACGCAGCAGGAAGTCTACTACCAACCTGTTCCTGGTCAAAACAGCAGTGGAGAACAAGGCTCTTCTGAGAAACACAAATTTTCCTGGTGCAATAGCTGAAAAGCACAGAGGAAGAGATGGAGAAGGTAACTGTTTTTAATTGGTTGACCTGACACTTGAGATAACGGTATATAAATGTAGCCTTGGCTGTGATCATCCCTGTTCACAGCAGGGAGAAAAGCCTTTGTGCCACTACGATGAGAGTGGACTAAAGAATGGTAGGAGGGGAGCCAGCAGAGCCAGGAGAGCCTCTGTGGGCTGGCTCTCACACCAAAGCTGGGAATAGAGGGTACCAACTATTCATTTATTTTGGGACAGCTTTGTTAAGCAACTATGTTCATGGAGAATAGTGAAGGAAACAGCCTGAGCACCATTCTATTGCTTGATCATTTTTTCAAAGATATTGGGAGACATGGGTGTACACGAGCACTTAATTGCAAAACCCTCATGATAAGGGACAGACACAGATCCAGACACAGCCCAGTATTCTTGAGTGATTCTCACTTTATTTTGTGTTTCAGACTAGCATACTTCACTGGCAGCATGAAGAGCACAATAGTCACAATTGATGGTTCAGCTGATGGACAGCAATTTGGGAGCTGTGGTATTCTGAAATGTGTTATCCTGTGTAGGGTCAAGCCAAGCACAGCATATAGAATGGAACTTAAGATATAATGAAGATTTTTTTTATGAGGGTAGCAAAACACTAGAACAGTTGTGCAAAGAAGTAATGGATGCCCCACCTTGGAAACATTCAAGGTCAGCTTGGAGTTGTGAGAAACCTCATATACTTGAAGATGTCCCTGTCCACGGCAGCAGGGGTGGACAAGATGTTTATAAGAGGTTCCTTCTAACACAACTCTATGATCCTAGCTTGCTAACTTGACTGCTTCAAATCCTGTGTGCCTAGCCTAAGATCTATATTTAGTCAAGATACCTACTCCTGGCCCCACAACCAAGCTAAACTTCATCTCTCCCTCCTATGTGTGTGATAGGTGTGATACCAACTGGTTGTAAGTCTGGGAATCACCCCCAGGTTGAGATTCAAAGCACAATCCAGTTCATGAGCAGCACATGGAGGCAGGATGTGCTCCAGCACCTTGACGAAGCATGGGACATTCTGCACCAAATAAGACTAAGCTGGGACCCCTCTGCTCCCAGTGTGTCTTTCAGGGTGATTTCCTCAGTGACTGAAAAAAAAAATCTTGCAGAATCTCCACATTAATAATAGGAAATGCTTAAAAAACAGGCTGTGGCTTAAAACAACCTTCCTGGTAGCTGCTTGCAGAAGGACTGGGACATGGGAAACTGTGCTGGGCTCTTGAGAGCTAGTGAGTCATGTTCTGCAACCACAACCTGGCCACAAACTTCTGTGCCAGCAGAGAGTGGGGCAGCAACCCCTAGGCTTCAAATGGTCCAAGCAAACAGCTAGGGATCTGTCAGGAGGCTGAGCAAAAAACAATACAATAATTTAAAAAATTAAAAAAAGTAACTCAGAGAACAGAGAACTCTTGGATGAGACTCTTGTTCTGACCCTCTTGCAAGGGGTGAAAAGGGGGATGAAGAGAAGCAATTTGCAGATGTGTGTGGTGTGAGCAGTGCAAAGGGGAGCTGCAGAGTGCCTCCCCACCTGCAGCAGCCTGGCAGTGCAGGCAGAGGGGATTCACCCACACAGGCAGCTGGGTTCACTTCTCCCCACAGCTCAAGTACTTCCTGCAGGTTGCTTAGAGGTGCTTGGAGACGGCCCAAATCTGTGCCCTGTCTGCACAATGTGCTGGCAGCCTGTTGTCTTAGCCAGGACTCAGCATTTCCATCTCCTTCCCCGACGGTGCAGCCAGGGGACAGCAGTGAGGAAGGAGCACAAGGTGCTGTTGGCTGCTTGGACTTGCTCTGTTTAGGTAACAGCAAGCTCCTTCCTTCAGGGAAGGGAGTTGCACAAGGTGTTGTGTATTCCTGCCTGCTACAGTTTCTCACCACACAACCCTGCTTTCTGATAAGCCAAGCTATACATGTCGGGGCTCCTGTTCACTCCCCAGCAGTGGGAATTAGTGGTACGTTCTGGCTATAAAAAATACTGGCTTTTATGTGCACCCAGCAATAAGAACAAAGATAGCAAGGGGATAGGCAGGAAAACTGAAGAGCAGAGATGAGTGCCAGATACAGGTAACTGGACATCAGGTAAAGCATGGAGGCAAATCCCTTTTCAAGGGAACAAAATGCAGAAAAGATAGCCTTTCATTTTGGTGCTCCAGTCCCAAACAGCCACCATTTGGTTGCAGAAGGCTTCATCTATGAAGGTGGGGCAAATGTAAAATTATACAGAAAATCAGGAAAGCCAAAGCTAATCAGCAGCAGAATTTCATGTGGAGTGGTCTGTTTTGGGACACTCATGCCTTCCTGGGGTTGATCCTTCTGGAGCAGAATGCAGAGCTGTTTCCACTCTCAAAATGACAGAATTACTTAGAAAGTGAGAATGAAGAGCCATGGGAAGCCAGCCCTGTTTTTCTGTTCCATATTCCTGTAGCCCAAGGATAGCTGTGGATTCTTCATAGACTCCCAGAATGGGTAAGGTTGGAAGGGACCACTGGGGATCATCTAGTTCCACCTCCCTGCATGAGCTGGTCTCCATTACTCGGGACTGTGTCCAAGTAGCTTTTGAATCATTCCAGAAGGAGATTTCACAGCTCCTCTGGGCAGCCTGTTCCAGTGCTTTGTCACCTTCACGGTAAAGAAGTTCTTCCTCATGTTCAGACAGAACTTGCTGTGCACCAGTTTCTTCCTGCTGCCTCTTGTTCCATTGCCCGGCACCACCAGGAAGAGCCTTACTCCATCCTCTCGACACCCTCTCTTCAGATACTTACAGACATGGATGAGGTCCCTCTCAGTCTTTCCTTCTCCAGGCTATGAAGGCCCAGCTCCCTCAGCCTTTCCTCAAAACCAAGGTGCTCCAAACCCCTAATCAATTGGGCTAGATGATCTCCAGAGGCCACTTCCAACCCTAACCAACCCTGAGATTCTGTGAATCCTCTGCTGGACCCTCTCCAGTATTTCCTTGTCTTTCTTGAACTGGAAATCTCAGAACTGGACAGGTGAGGAGAGTGGCTGAGCAGAGGGGACAGGATCACCTCCCTTGACTTCCTGGCACCCCATCCTAGTGCACACCAGGATAACTTTGGTCTTCTTGCCCACAAGGGCATTGCTGGCTCACGGACAGCTTGTTGTCCACCAGGACACCCAATGCAAAGACTTTCTCCTGGATTTTGCAAGTTTTTGGATAATAATCTGGCAACATCTTGGTTGTGCCCTGGGGAAGAAATTGAAGTTGTTAAGCCTGAGCTGCCCAGCCAGCTCTTATGAAGATGGAGGGGGAATTGCTTTTATGAAAAACAGCTAAACAAGTGACAACTTGTTTTTGAAGACCACTAACTTGGCTGCAGTGGCACTATTGCAGGAAGCAGATGCTCTTGTTAACCTCCTTTTCACTCTAGGGAAGCTATGCTACCGTCATGTGAAGCTAGTTGCAACACTAGGGAGCACAGGGACTGCTGAAAAACACCCAGCATGAACCCCATGGGGCAGTGATGTCAGAAAAGATATGGAGGAGTTAGAACTCCCCCATCCCTCCCTGCTCAGCTATGCTAGGTGGCATCAGTGCCCTTGGGCTTTGTTCTTTGCCAGCATGAGATGGAAGATGATTTTTGATCACTGTGCTCACTGTTTGCTGCAGATCCCTTGAGAGTCTGCCAATGTGCTGTACTGATACCTGCTTATTCATGCCCATGCAGCATGTACCACAGGCAGAGAGCACAAAACCAGCAGCAGCAGAGCCGAAAGGTGCAGCTGGATGAAACAGACTTGTTCTTACAGAGGAAAAGCCCCTAGCCAACTAGAAGAAACCAGTCTTTATCCATGAGTAAGTCAGATCCTTGTGACAATCAAAGACCTGTTGTTTGACTTTGCATTTCTGCCTCTCCAAATCCAAGTGCACACTTGTGAGGACTTTCATATTCAAGATCACTGAAATACCTGAACATCCCTGCTCTCAGCACTGGGGCATCTGACTCAGACAACAGGCACAATCCAGGTTGAGAGCAGCAGAAGATTGCCATCGGGTGAAGATCTGCACTGGAATGCCCATGCCTGTGCTGGCTGGACATCCCCAGCTCAGTGTCATGTTTGGCAAAAGTACAGGGTGTCTCTGTGCCACAAAGCACATTGCTCGTCTCAGTCTCTGGCACCCTGCAACAGCCAGAGGCATTAGCTACTTTTCTGAGCTCTGGAGTTATTTTCAGTCTGCATTTCATAAAGGCAAAAGACTTGTATAATCCCAATGCCTGAATGCCTGTTTTCTTCCCCAGTATACCCAGGAAACCTTGATCAAATTTGGCCAAGATGCCTCAAATACAGTGGAGTTCTGATAAATTTACTGAAAATTGGTAGCTGTGCATAGAAGAAAGAGATATCAGCAGGTCTGCCCATGGAAGGGAGGCTGAGCTCACCTGGTAGGAGCTTGGTCTGGTAGCAAATGATGTGCCACTCTGCACAGGGGCACAGCTGGGGTGGCCATGCCCTGCCTTCCTCTGGCCCAGCAGCAGCATCACTGGCAGTGACATTTCATGGGCCAGGCAGCTCAGCAGAGCTGCATTTCGGGAGCCTGGCTTTATCCATTCCACTGCTCAACAGCTTGTTTCCTGATGCTTTCAAAAACTGGCAGCTTGCAGTATATGAAAAGACCATTCTTTTTTCTACATTTATATATTTCTTTGGATTGCTTTTGCAATGACATTTTTAGTAGCTGTTTCTATTTTATTTTCCTCTCATTTTGGGTTTCACTGTGTTCATTCCACTGTAGTTAAGAATCCCCGGCCTTTTAATGGTTCATCTTTCATCTTAAGCAGCATTAAGATGAAACATTAAGTAATGTTTCAAGCATTGCTTGTCCATAGGCATTTGCCACATCCTCAGTGGATGACAGCTAACATCCTGTGCTTATTCAGAGGGTCCTGTCACTTGTATAGCAGAGCAAGCACAGATCTGGGGGAAAGGCTGCATGTGACTATAGTAGGAACCAAGACAGAAGGATTTGCCTCAGAGCAACTCAGGATGCTGCCCAGATTATGCAGGCCAACCAAAAAGAGTATCAGAGATGTTTCTGAAGCTCTTGTTTTGAGTGACGTCTGTAGTGCTGGCCTAAATGTAATTCCCTCCATGCTCCCTTTCTTCCAGCCCCCCTTTGGATGGGTTATACACAGCCCTAGTGCCATGCTTTGCCCTCCCCTTCTCCTCCCAGTCATCAGCTCGTTGTGAAGCAGAACTAGTGCTGCACTGTACAACAGCCTTGGCACCCAGTCCTGGCCAAGGTGGAGCAAGGCTGATATTCCAATGAACCACTGTAACTCACTTCTCTGGGCCCAGTCATCAGTGTCTGACTCTCTTACTACATCCACCCAATGCCCCAGCCTGGGGGAGGAAGCCTTCACCAGGCATTCATCATGAGACTCTCCAGTGAGCTTGCACGGGAACAAACACATCATCGTAACTAAGGATTTGGGATTTCTCACTAGAACATCCATAAGCTGGGCAGGTGCATGCAGTGCATGGATGGACATTGCGGTATGGATGCTTAGAGCAGGATTAACTTTTCTTAAAAGCAGAAAAGCACCAAAATGTTCAGATGCCTCTAAGCCACCCACAAGCAGGCAGCATGTGCTGCAGGCTCCAGCAGCCAGCACTTTTCCTCTGCTTCTCTGCAGGGATGGCTGAGACTTAAGCAGTCTCAGTTCAACACATGCTTCAGCTCCCCAGTCAGAGGCAGTGAATTGTCCTCTTTCCTAGGAAGGGTGGGCAATTTGTATATTGTTACATCTTTTGCTAATTTTTGTTTTACCTGGCATTTTTTTACCTGTCCCTTGGGTCTACAGGTAACTGGACAAGTTTGACTCCCTTGCACCAGGGGAAGCAGTCACTCTCAGCTGGGAGAACACCCCAGCTGCTGAGGGGCCAAGGACCACCTCCAGATGGATGCCTTGGCTTTGTGGTTATCTTGGTTGGCAGGAGAGCTCCTGTTCCATTTCCAGCCCAGTGCTCCTCTTCCTCTGCTCACTGACTTTCTTTGCAGACTCATACAAAGCCCAAGGGGAAAGGTGCAAGCCTGGCAAGAGGGGTGGAGGCAGTTCTAGGAGTCTAAATTGATGACCTTACATGCCAAAACACTGTGTTTTATCTAACACCAATAATGTGGCAGCAGTAGGAGAGGAATTCAGAGGGACCCAGGTGCTTAGCCAGAGACCCATCACCTATTTTCCACACCAGTTGGGGCCTGCCCTTCTGTGAGGACAAACCAAACATGTTAGACATTTAATCCTACCCTAGGCACCTCTTACAGTTCTTAGTGAAATCCCCCTTGCTCTGGACAGTTATTGAAATCCTATTCCCATCCCCAGCCCCAGGTCCTGAAGCCCCTTGTGACATATCATCTCTCTCTTCAGTCCTTTCACCAATACTCATCCTTTAAATCCGTCTCATTCCCTTCTGTTCTCCCCCTTTTTTAGGCAAAACAGGGTGACCAAAATTAGTGTTAATTATTTCTCCAGAACTGTGTCGCAAATGACGATTCCACAGGAGACCATAAGGCCATTTAGCATTTTATCAGCACTGGAACAGTTTCCCTTTGTCTCTGGGCCACACACCCTGCAGCTATCTTGTGTCAGCTCTGAATCGGGGGGCAGATCTAAATCACTAAAATATCCCAAATTAACTCAGTGCAAAAAATAAAAACCAACCTTACAACCAACCAGTCCTTAAAAGGGAAATGGTCAGGACAGCATGAGCTGGAGAATGGGAGAAAGCCCTGAGGATAAGGGAAAAAGGGAGCAGGAAAGGAGAATGGTCCTTCTCTTAGTGGCAACAAGTCCCTGGGTACGTTCAGCAGATGATGGAACCACAAACAATCAGTCAGTGCCCTCTAAAGGATGGCCAGGCAGGGCCATGCTCCCAGTTTGTGAAAACACCAGGACTGGCCACAATGGGTTCCAACTGTAACCCAAAGTGCTTCAGAAGCCAGAGACATCACAAAACATATCTCAACAGAACAGTTACCACAGTATGTAACAATGGCATCACCCTTCTCCCCACCTCACACAGGTAAGAGCCATATTGCAGGGCAGTGGCTGACAGCCAGTCCCATGCCTTTGAACCAAGAGAAGATCTTTGCTGTGGTGTCAGAAGTGGAGAGGGGAACAGAGTCAGCTTTAGCCACAAAACTCATGTCATGCTATGGGCAAGCAGTCTGGCAACACAATAAATTGAGCTGCAATGTCCTAAAATTGAGTTAAAGGCAGAAGCATTTGCTGAAATAAACTCCTCATGGTGGAAGACATCTGTACAAACAATTGTGTTTGTTCAACTTACATGAGCAGGGGCTTTATGCAGGAATCTGTCATCTGTGTCTGGGTCAGAGTTTCATGGCCCTTTGTATACAGAATCTTAGATTATCCTGAATTGGAAGGGACCCACAAGAATCAACAAGTACAATCCCTGGCCTTGCACAGGGCCTTGGAGGTTTTATTGTCTGTTCTCCATCTGCCCCTTTATTCTCCATGTCACCAGCTCCCTTAAATCACAGATCCTTTCAATCCTGTTTGCACTTTCTCTCTGCTATTTGCAGGTCTCTTCCTGCCTCAGATCTCAGGTCTTGTGTGCAGGTCCATAATATGCTTGTCCAGACCCTCCAGACACTGATGCAAAGTCACACTGGAAATGGGAGCACAGCACAGATATTGTGCTGACAGTGGGAGAAGGAAGCCTGGCAAAGAGATTCACAAGATCCTTGGCTGAGTGCAGCATTGTGGAGCTGATACATACTGACCAACATGAGGTGTTAGTGCTCCATCAAGCCAGCAGAGTCAGCAAAATCCCATTCAAGTATGTGTCTCCATGCCCTGAACCCTCCTTCCTCAGCAAGCATCCTTCCCATGCCATGCTGCCCCTGCAGACCCACCCCAGTGCTCAGCATCAGCTGCAGGAGACACAGTCCAGCCCTGGCACTCACTCTGCCCTCCCTCAGTTTCACACAGGCCTGTGAATCACATTCTACTTGTTTCATTTTGACTTCTCCTCTCTGCACTTGGTTTTCAGATGGTCCCTGCAGTTTTCTATGGCTCACCGTGTGAACTGAGATAATTGATCACAGGCTGGTAGGGCCTGCAGGGCTGCATTAGAGGAGCTGCAGGCTGGTATCTCAGACCAGCAGGATGGCAGCACTGGGTTAGGAGATTACAGGCTACTGATTTAAAGGTGGCAGGACCATAATAAAATGGTCAAAAAGCCTGGACTGAGACCTATGAGAAAATGTCAGGGTAAAGCATTTTCCATGGAACAAAGTTTGTCCTGCATATGGGTAATCTCAAGTAACAGTGAACAGCTAAAGGATTTTTCTGTTGAAACTGACCAAAGCATCCTTTGCTATTTGGTCCTTCTAGTTCTCCTTGCAATTGAATGCCCTGCAGCTGGTCCAGTGAAAGTCCATGTTTTCTCTCAAGCAACACACTTCTATGGTTCTACCATCAGCCTTTTGTAAAGGGAATATCCACACAAAATCCCTCCAACACAAAAGGTCTGGCACTTCATCATGTACAAGGTGTGCACATAGCACAGAAATAGCAGCTTCCTTTGGAATAGGGAATCACAGATTGGCACATGCTGGCACAGGAATCACTATCCCAAACACATGCTAATTCAGCAATGCCCATCTGACGCAGATCATCTGTTCATGCCAGAAGTCACTCCAGTCTAACCCACTCCCTGGCCAGCACCACAGACCAGAACATTTTGTAGTGCGTATCCTGGAAGAGCAGTATGGATCCGTTAGAAAAAAAAGTACTTTAAAAAGAAAAAAAAAAAAGGAAAAAACAACCAAAGAAAAGAAAAAGAATATTCTGCACTTCCACTGGGGATAGAATGAGAAGGAACTGCAAAAATGGAAACTTGGGTCAGACATTAGAAAAATAATTTCCAAGTTAAGGAGAGTAAGGCCGCAGAATAGATTGCCTTAGAGAAGACTGAACTGCCATCCTCATAGGATTCATATGAAAAAGCTTGAAAAATCCCAATTGAGATGATACCATGTTCTCACTTGGGGAGAGAATGGAGTCAGATACTTACCACTCTTTCTTCCTGTCTCTTCCCTACACCATTCCTCCTCCCTCCCCAAAATTCTGCATTTTTAACAATCTACAATCTGGTGCTTGCATAGAAATATGGCAATAACTTTGTTTCCTCAAGTACACAACATCTAACAGTCCCTGCGTGGCACTTCAAGGACACTCAGGAACAGCACTATACTCAAATATTTTTGAGTAAAGTACTTCAGGTCTTCAGGAAGAAATATTGCAGCTATTGGTGAAGGGAGCAAGCCTCAGAGTTAACCAACTCTGAGTGCAGCCAATAAAGGGCAGAGAGAAACACCAATATGTTCTTCATAATACCTTGATTTGGTGGTTTCTTAGTGAGGGGGGCAGATTGTATCAGGCAGAGTGAAACGGAGCAGAGGATGTGGCTGACAGGAGGTGGCTGTATTAGGGACAGGGATAGAGCAGCACGAAGCTCACTCTTGGGAAGGAAGAAGAGGTGAGAGAGAACTGTTAGAAGACCCAGAGCAGCAAAGCCTGTCCTCAGTGCAGTCAGTGACTGCTGGGCATGCACTTGCCCTGCTCCTGCATCTCACTGTCCCTCTCCTCCAGACACAGCCTTCCCAGAACAGCTCCTTGCACAGCCCCAGCTCTAGTACCTCCTCCTCTGCCCATCCATCTTTCCAACCCTGATAGTACCTCCCAAGGCTCAATAATTAACCAGTTCTTAGAGTGAGGAGGGGGAGACAAAGTGTACTCCAGGCAATATTCCTGACCAAACTTGGTTCAGTTAATTTCTATTTCCTCAGCTGCACTTGGCATTGGGGAAAACAATCCCACTTCACAAACCTGTTGGTTTGTTTGCTTCAGGCACATTACAAAGTAATTAACTATTATCTTTCCCATGTCATGACTGCCTGAGAATGACACTTCTTTCCCTGTTCTGTTGCCAAAAAGATTTCTCCTTCACAAGTTCAGTAAACAAACATACAGTTCTTTGTACGAATGAAGAATAGTCCCAAAAACAAGAGAGCAAAATTGTTTCTGCCCACATTCAAGAAGACTCAAAATACAGAGCTCTGAGGTCTTGACATATCTTTATTCCCACATTTTTTATTAAACAAATTACTCAGAACTTGGGTTTGGCTGAGCTCAAAAGATTATCTAGCACTGAAAAGACTATTTGGACTAAGTAGGCTACCAAAAGCAAACAGTGTTATCAGTCAGGCACTTAGTTCAAAGAAAGTGGCGCTCCCCTTCAAAAGGTACGTGTTCTTCCTTATCTCTTTAACACAGACCATCAAGGTTTTAGCTTTCACAGTGCCATTTTAGCGCATGGTAGTGCCCTGCAGCTGAACAGAAAAGGAAAACGCTGAGATGTGAAAGTGATCGAGCAGTTCCTGAACTCAGAAACAGTGCGTGTATTCTAAATAATAAGACCTTAACTATCAGCTGTGTTAATTTAAAAAAAAAATCTTAAATATTCGCACTTTACAGATACTATTTTAAATGCTTCCTGTGGCTAACTATAAAGCTGGGTAAACAATAAAATCTTTTTTACTATCAGGCTGCATCAATTAAAAGAAAATCTTCAGTACTGGCACTTTACAGATACTATTTTAAATGCTTCCTGTGGCTAACTATAAAGCTGGGTAAACAATAAAATCCAACAGTTTAGTGCAATCCATCATGTATCAAAAAGTCATAATTTCTAGGCAAGAGAGAAAATTTATTGAAGTCTAAATGAATTTCAATAACTTCCCTATTTCCATGATAGTGTAGAATAAAAACCAATTGCATTCATAAATCATAATACCACTGGAACAAAAGAAAAATCTTTTATCTGCTTAGAGCTTTACGTTACAAAGGATCTTTAACTTCAGTAGAGCTTATGCTTAGAAATAATGTATCTGTGAACTCTGAAATATTTCTCAATTGCTGCCAGTGAAAAACACTGTGTACACTCTAGTTTTTTTCCTATTTGTTAATTCTATGAACATTGAGCTGAAAGGAGGCAACACATCGAGGTAACTTATCTAGATTGCAAAAATAATTTAAATATTTATAATCAAAGAATTATTGCCCTTCATTCAATTCCTGTTTGACTGCAATTCCCTGAAGCTGACAAGGAAACACTGAGTTATATATTCTAGCTAAACCTCAAACCTGGGGTTTCAAAGAAATAGTTTCTGCTAAGAAGGCCAACTTCCAGGCACAGCCACCCACATGTAACACCTGCAAGGACAGGACACACACCAGGTCTGGGCAATAAGCCCAGCTGATGACACAGGCTCTCTACAGCAACTTTTATCAGACACTGTGTAGAACTTGAGAGCAGCAGAGCTAAAATGGATCTTGGAGAGATCAGGTAATACTCGATAAGTGCTCTCCTGCTAGGAGCCCTCCCAAACCTCAAATCTCACTCACAGCTCTGGACTGCAGTTCTGGTGGGCAATCAGCAGAAGCAAGCACACAAACCAGGTCCTTTGCAAGGTTTAATCCTAAATCACTACGAGAATTTTGCAGCACCAGCATCTAAAGTTTAATGCAAATTCTGTGCCTCAAGCATGAAAGCATTCTTTCCTGTTGCCTTAAATAAGGCTGCGTCTTGAAAAGTCAGTCTGTTACAGGAGGTGGACAAGGTACTGGTTTCGGGCACCATCGGAGGGGCTATACCTACCTCCTACTGTGACAAGGCTTTTATCTAAAGCCCCATTTGCTACTTTGAGGAGGGTGGTGGGAGGGAATAGACAGTAAAACTTTTACTAAGTTACATCCTTGTTTCAAGTCAAAGCCAGAGTGCAAATTATGAGGATAAGACCCAAGAATATATTATTTTGCTGAAAGAACAAACACTAGCAACTTTACCTAGAAAGCTACAGTGTTTTAAACAATGATTTGAACTCTTCTGGATATCTACATAAGGCTGAGAGTATATTTTTACTGCCTTATTCGTATTTAGTGTTAGAAAACTCTGAAATCATACTGTGTTGAGACAGGATCTCCAAAAAGTCCCTCTCTGTGCTGAAAAAAAATTTGCAAATTTTATTCTTTAAATTGGGTAAAAGAGAAATGCCTTACCATGCTCTGGGCTCTATCTTGCCATTGTCCAGGAGTGCCAAGGGTAGAAACAGAACTTAACTCACAAGAAAGAGTAGGAACATGCCAAAGGAGAAGAAAAACCATGTAATGCTATGACCAAGTGCCAATGACAGGAAAGTGTGAAAGAAGAATCAAGAGTGAAAAAGGACAGTTTGGGAAAAGGAAACAAAGTGAAGAACAGAACGATGTAAGGAAAGGAGAGACCAGAAACAGTACATAGTACATCCTAGGGAGGGCATTATAAACCAGTATTTAAACGAGAGAAATTTTATTTCTCTCTAAAAATCACTGTCTACATTTTAAAAAAAACACATCAAACCTCACTATAAGACACGGCTGATGCTGGCCCTCTGCTATACTCAGCTGACAGAAGCCACCACTGCCACCTCAGGACGTGTTCATTTGTCAGCTACTTCAGATTCCAGTCGGTACCTCAGTTTAAAGCCAGGGCAGGGTGGGGGCTGAACAAAGACGTCACCCTTTGTCATGGAACACATGGGGAGATGCCAGACTGCCGTGGGCTTGGTCACCTACAACAAGAGGCAGTGAAACTGCAGCAGCTGCTGAGTCAAGTGGAATCTTCACACTTGACAGCAAAATTCCACAAGTACTCCCCCCTACGGCTCTACTTAAACCCATAATGGCAAATGCTAGTCAAAGAAAAATAAAACATCATACAAAATAGAAAACAAGAAAACAAAACAAGATGCAAAACTGCAGACCACTCTTTTTATGTTGAAACTGAAAGGAACAGAAAGAAAACAGTAAGAAAAACTACATTAAATATAAAAGAGCAGTTAACTCCCAGACTTCTGCAAATCCATGATCAGGCTTCCTGCCTTACACTTGCACTAATGTTTAATGTTTAGTACAAGTGTAAGTACTTGTACGTTTGTTTAGCAGGTATGAAGCACATTTTATTTGATTCTACTACTTTATGAGAATCTGAAACACATTTAATTAGCTGATAATAAAAAGCCCCATAGAATTCTAATCGATAGGAAAATATTTTTCTTTCTCTCAAAATGATTAATGTTTTTTTTTTGGACTAGAGAAGCCAGCTAAAAATAAAACAAGGTTTTCCAAACTCCACAGGATGGTTTTGGTGTTTAAGGAAGTACTAGAGGCAGCACTTTATGCCACGGTGTAATTGACATGGTGGTGTTCAGTCAAAGGTTGGACTCGACGATCTCACAGGCCTTTCCAACCTAATTCGTTCTGTGATTGTGTGTATGATTCTCCCTGAGAAATTCTGTATATGGCACAAGCCATGACACTCAGTTAGCAATTTTCCAAAGGCACGTTTGGAATGCGGCCGTGCACCACCTCCCCGAAGTGCCCGGGGTGACGGTGGTCACCTCACCCCACCCACCCACAGAGCTGCGAGAAGCTGCCGTCAACTCCCAACGCCCTTCCAACCTACAGCCCAGCATCTTTGGCACAAAACACAGAGATAAAACACGCTTAACTTAAGGGACCACCAGAGCACAGCCTGAACGCTATCGCAGGTTCACTCCCTGCCTAGTGACAATATTCCT
>VXBI01013966.1:80223-209574 GCA_013397375.1 Toxostoma redivivum | reverse complement strand
CCTTTTATAGTATAGAGCATTCCAATGATTTTAATTTCTCATTAATACTATCTAGGTACCTTTTCACTCCTGCTTAATTTATGTTAAAGTTTTGAAAGCTTTATTGATTTATTTAGAAGACTGGCATTTAATTTTTGTGGCTTCGCTTTAAATAAGTTGCTACTGTCATGTGAATATGGTAATAGTACCAATTTTTCCCCATGAAAATGTTAGATGTCCATTTCTTTAATACCTACGGATGTCTTTCAGAGGATATAATCTTAAAGTTTATTTCTAATCGGAAAATGTCACAAGAAAGGATATAAAACGTGGTGTATCAGGTGAATCCCAGGCTCACTCCATGTTGTCTTTGGCCATGACATGCAACAATATAGCTCAAGACAAAAGCAGCACTTAAAGAACAAAACCATAGAATAAGGGTTGGCCCTTGTTCCTCCCAAAGAATTTTAACTGACACTGTTGCTGTTTTTAAGCAATCACTAATCTGATTTCACTCTTGTTAACATCATACTGTTCTAATATTTGCAAGTTACAGTGAAGTGAGTTAGTACCCATGGGTGTTACTTCAAGTATTTATTGGGACTTTTTTCAGTGTTCTTCCAGACTTAGAGGAACAGGGATGAAAAGGACCTGTTGTACTTGAGAACTATTGGTCTTTTGTGCTTAAATACACGAGCTGAGTTATAACATCGCAGACATGTCTTGTGGCTTTGAAGGGACTTGTGAAAATGGAGCAAGTCTTGATACTTCCCCATCTAAATACACAAGAGATTTTACATGCAGAATTTGAAAAGTTGGTTTGGGGTTTACTAGAAAAACTACTCCATTGGAGTAACAAAACCTGGTTTACATTACCCTGGTTTGCTGTTTTAATGCTTGCTCCTTCTTTGAGCTCATATGTATTTCATTGTGAGCTTTTAAAATATGTATAATTTCAGATTCTCTAAACTAAGTAAGTGCTAGTTTTGAATCTCTTTGAACTGTCTCTTGCCCATAATTCCATCACAGATCTTTTTGGTCACTGAGGAAGTTGTGTGGAATAGCTGCCTAAATGAGGCTTGAAGGTCCACCTAGCAAAGAAATTTTGTTGGTTTAGGGGTATTGGTGTTTTAGGGGTTCTTGTGTTAATATTTGCAGAAGGCTTTGTATAGGCACAAGCAGTACCCCTAAAAGCATTTTTATTGACACAGTATATATCTATGTGACATGGGAGAAGCCACCTGCTTTTCACAAATGTTAAAACTTCATAGCAGCTGCCACTTGCTACATTTTCTCCTGTCACCATACCATCTTTTTGTAGATCTAGTCCTATGGGCTAATGAGATTTATACAGCTTGCTCAGTTTTCTTGTGCTCCTTCTGAAGTGCTGCTTTTGCTGATGAGTTTTGCCAGTTCTTCCTTGCATACAACAGTGTACACTGGAGACTTGGGTTTTCAGCTTGGTGATGGTGCTCGACTTGAAATAGTAAAAATATTATTAACAATTGTACTTCAGCTGCTATTTGTGTGCTTATTAAGATAGCTAGTATTTTCTATTAATTCCATGATGTTTTTCCAGCTGAACGAGCTTTGGACACCATGAACTTTGATGTCATTAAAGGCAAACCAGTGCGCATCATGTGGTCTCAGCGCGATCCATCTCTACGCAAAAGTGGTGTAGGAAACATCTTCATCAAAAACTTGGACAAATCAATTGATAACAAAGCTTTGTATGACACATTTTCTGCTTTTGGGAACATCCTTTCTTGTAAGGTTAGTGGAAAATAAAATGTATTGACACACAAACTCCTCAGTTTATGCTGGAAACATTGCATGGGTATTACAGCAAGGTTTTTCATTAATAGGTGGTGTGTGATGAAAATGGATCCAAGGGTTATGGATTTGTACATTTTGAGACACAAGAAGCTGCAGAAAGAGCTATTGAAAAAATGAATGGTATGCTGCTTAATGACCGCAAAGTGTAAGTACATAAATAAGTATTTGGGGATCAGCAAACTGAAATTCATTTTATCGCAAAGATTTAAAAGCTTACCTAGGAAAGGAAGGTTGTTCTAAAAATTTTTCATTTTAAGAATATGTAGAGTTTTAGTGCTAGGGATTTTAAGAATTATATCACCTGCTTATTCTAGAGGCAGTCTAAGTTCAAAAAGACAAATAATGGACTCCAGAAGAAAAAAATCATTGTATTGTGTTACATGCCAAATACTGTAATGAGGACTTGGGATCTTCCATGGTTTTCTGATCTTACTGGTCTGAGATAAAATACAATCCATTAAGTATTCTGAATAATACTTCCTTTATAAGAGTTGTGAGATAAGTGTGTTATCCGTATTTCGGAGTCAGCTGATACTTAGTTACAGTTACTTGGCACTAAAAAGTGGTCAGATTTAGTATGAATGTCTGTTAATTGGCATATCTAGAGAGCAGAAAATAAAACTTAGAGAAGCGTAATGTTTCAAGCATCGCTGTTCTGCATTGTAGGAAAAAATGTTACTTGGCAACTTCTTTAATAATATTTGGGCTGGGAGAGTGAGTGTGCCTCACAGCTCTGCCTAAGGGATCATTATGGTGTTTGGTGTAATTGCAAAAGAACAGCTTTCTAAATACTTAGGAAGGTTTGGAAAAAGGATAACAGAAATCAGCATCAGGTTACCATCATGGATTATTTTTATATGTAGAGATGGATAGATCAAGGCACATATAGGGAAAACGCACATTTTGAAGTGTTTGTTTTCCTGCTTGTTCTGCTCTTGACTGACGTATTGCAGATGTTTTTATTCAGTGGCCCTTGTTATACAACGTTAAATTAGTAAAAATTGTCAGTGTGCAGTTATAAGAGCACAGGAGTAAAATACATCGTGAAAGTCAATTTTGCTTTGAATTTCTGTTCAGGGTAGTCTTTTAGAAATCAATTAAAACACTTCACTCACTATGAAAATCTGCTGAACACATTGCACTTCCATTCTTACTATTCTTGATTGCTATAAATTAGGTGAAATTGTCAAAGATTAAAAATTACTGAGGTACTGGATGCTGCTGTGTTGCATTTGCCAAATTTGCGACTATGAAGTTCGAGCCTACAATAAAATTTGAAAGTAGGAGTCTGCTACAGTCAGTAATCAGTGTCAGCCATGTACAGTCTGTGCTAGGGCATGTCCTTGGGCTGCAGAATGTTATGTTCAGGTTCTGCCCTTTTTCTGCCAGTGTGAGCTAACCATTGGTGTTCCCAGCCAATTTGCAATGGTATTTGACTCAAGAGCAAGTTGAACTATTTATTTCACTATGCCTAAAAGCAAAGTCTTTGATACTGGAAAGGTGTGTTACGGAGGGGGGACAGTTAGTTAAATATCCCTTGCTCAAAAACTGGATCAGAGAGAGCAGTAACTGCTTTAAGGCTGCCATGTTTTTAGTATGGTAGAGGGATTATACTGTTATCTAGAATTTCTGTTCAGCCTCTTTACTTAGTACTCTTTCCATTGTTGAGCTCCTCTTGTCAAAGGCTGTTTTATAAGAGTGATCAATCTCACCAATGGCTGGAAAGCATTTTCATGCCGTGTAACTGAGATAAACATGCTGATGTAGTGAAGGACAGTGGAATTGTGTTTCTGATTTTTATAATAAATATTTTATCTAAATAATTTCATGCCTATAAGTGAATGAGACTGATTAAGAATAAAATACAGTTCAGAGGATTCAAGTAAATTTTTAAATCTTGAGACGTGTGCTTTAATCTGTATTAATTTGTTCTTCCTGCAACTAGATTTGTTGGAAGGTTTAAATCCCGCAAGGAACGTGAGGCAGAGCTTGGAGCCAGAGCAAAAGAATTCACCAATGTTTACATCAAAAATTTTGGAGAAGACATGGATGATGAGAGGCTTAAGGAACTCTTTGGCAAGTTTGGTAATGTCTTAATATTTATATAAACACAAGTGAACTTCAATTTACTACATGTATTTTATCTGTACAGGGCCTTGAAATACAAGGAATCAGGGCTCTCTGCTGTTGATGTAAAAATGTAATAAAGTTACTGAAAAGGTGGTACTTAATTCCAGTTTCAGATTCAAAAGTGCAGTAATATCTGAACTTTAAATAGACATATCACATTCAGTCCTGCCATCAGAACGGTTTTCAGTAATCTGTAAATAGTGTGTCTATGGGTTCTGCAGCTTTTTGAAAGTTGCAAATTAATGTGTTCTTTGGTTTAGTACAGATTGATTTTATAAAATCATCACCTACAGGATGTGTGACAAATGAGTCTACTATTGCTTTCATTGACCTGCAGACTTACCTCTGTCACTCAGTTGCATTGTGGTGGTTGACCTAATACAAAATTATGAGAAACAAACCAGCACCAAGCTGAGATTCTGCCTTGATCCTCAGTTATGCACAGGGTAAAATTATGGGGGACATATGACCAGGATATAGTAATGTATATGTTGTGTTACCATCAAAATAAGACATGGCAAATCCCTTAATGCCATTGCAGGTTCTTCATGTTTTATTTTCAATCTCACCTTTTTTGTAAAATATATTTTCTTTCTTACATGCTTTGGCTGTTCTCCAGTGGATATTATGTAAAGCAAGGGAAATCCTTGTAAAAGAGATACTCTGTAGCAGCCTTAAACAGAATGTACAGGAAATTCCTTTCTGCTCTTCAAGTGTCTGTGGTTGAAACAGTAGCGAATTTAGCTGCTACAGCTAAATTAGCTACTTCCAATTGAGTCTGTGAACTGCAGTTTTTCAGAGGTTATGAAATTGCTGAACTGGGATGGCCTTTCACCAGGATAAATAGTGAAACATATACCTAGTTGCAGGGCCTCCCTCTGGCTTTTTCAGTGCCTGCTTCAAAGGATGGAAGCACTAATACTTTGCAAGTGTCATAATTTTTAATAATAAAACAAATTTTACTCACTTTGTGGTGAAATTTTCTTTCTCTTTGAGGTGAAATTTTGATTGAAAATATAGTAGAAAAGAAACTCAGCATGGCAGACTTCAGCCATAATGGCTGAATTTTAGAATTTTAGCCATAATGGCTGAAGTTCTTTGGGGCAAATTAGTAATTTCATATTAACGAGTGACATTTACTTGATACTATTACTGGTGCACAAGTCTTTTGTAATACAAGTGAAATAAACTAAATATTATCTTCTAAAGAGAATGTTCAAAAAATGAGAAGAATACACTGTGTATGAAGCATAAGTATTTAATTCTCTTTTTAGGTCCTGCCCTAAGTGTGAAAGTTATGACTGATGAGAGCGGAAAATCCAAAGGCTTTGGCTTCGTTAGTTTTGAAAGACATGAAGATGCCCAAAAAGTAAGCTTTTGGACTCAATTTTAGGAATCCTGTAACTGAGACCCAAATAATATGTTTCATTGAGTGATTAAGTTTTTTTAATTGGTCAAGGACACTCCAAAAAGAAGTGCCCAGTCCCTAAATGACTTAGCACAGTTTCTGTCATTTAAAATGCTTTCCTATGAGCAAGTGTCAGGTGGTCTGAGAAACCTATTAACTGAAGATACTCTGATACAGCTGGAACTAGTGTAGAAACGGGGAATCTTGAATAATTAAAAACCTGTTGTAGTTGGGCTTAAAGGTCTCAATGATACTTGGACTCTTGCATGCTGAGCAATATACAGCATAGTAAATTAATACATCTCTGAATCATTGGATCCAGTTTGGTTGCACAAAATGTTTGCACAAGGCAGAAAGAATTGTGTTTTCAAACTGTAGCTCTGCAAAGTCAGCAGGAAGGCTATTAGTTTTATAAAGCGTGTTTGGCGTAGCTGTGAGAAAATAGTCATAGAGCCCTGTAATGTCGCTTTTACTCCAAGGTAACTTTGGAAGAAGGGTCCTTTTTATTCATCTATATGTCTATAACATGCCAGTATGCTGTATAACTTAATTCTTTGTCAGCTGGTTGCTTTGATATGTCAGTTTACTGTGACAGTAGGGACATAGCATCAGGGAAAAAATGCAGTACAGAACAAAGTTTGCTTTTCAAAAGGCATTTTGGTGATTTGTCAGTACTGCAAGTGTACAAGGGAGAGATTAGAACAAATCCTGTCTCTCTTAACATCTACATTTTTCAGTCTTGCATACATCGATTAATAGTTTCTCTTACTGTAGTCAGAATCATATGTTGGGTGTTTTAAATAACATAAAATTCCAGTATCTCTGTAAAAATGTCTAATGGCTTTGATTATAAACATATACAGTAAACTGGTGAGTTCTGGTTTTAAACTTAATGAGTAAATATGTGCCAGAGTTTTTACATCTGAAGAGTTGTAACTCAAAACAGTATGAAGGGGAAAAGTTCACACTTTCATCCTTCTAAGTATTTCCTTAATGAAAGACTGAAAATCAACACAAAAGCGCTGTACATGTAGCTTAACATTTAGTATAGAAAGATCTGATAGATACTACAGTTTCAGGTGTTAACTTTTAAAGAGAGAAGTAGGTGAATTAAAGCTTTTCAACTTTATTTGCTTTATTTGCTTTTCTCTACCATTAGCAAGATAAGGCTGGAGAAATAGTTCTTGCAACTTAGGTTTTTTCCTCCAGCTTTGTATTAAAAAAAGTGGTTTGCATCCCTTGTCACTTGTCTTCAAGACAGAAGCATACTGGGAAAGCAGCTTTCATGTTACCATAAGTGGGGAAGTGTTGGGGTATTTTGTTTCAATTAGTGGTATTTTAAGATGGATTAGCTCTTTTTCTGGAATCCTTATGTAGCTTTTTATATTTGAGTTGCTTTTCTTGTGTGTGAAAAATGGTGGAGTACAAAGCATTGCTAACTTGTTGTTTGTTAATGAAGGCTGTAGATGAGATGAATGGGAAAGAGCTCAATGGGAAACAAATCTATGTTGGCCGGGCTCAGAAAAAAGTGGAAAGACAGACGGAGCTGAAGCGCAAGTTTGAACAAATGAAGCAGGACAGGATCACCAGATACCAGGTTCAGTTTTAAATCAAGAGGACTAACTGTGTTATATGGTATTTTGAGATTTACACAGAACACTTGCTTTTAAAAATAACTTGCCTGTTTTCTTAGGGTGTAAACCTTTATGTGAAAAATCTTGATGATGGGATCGATGATGAACGTCTCCGAAAAGAGTTCTCCCCATTTGGTACAATCACTAGTGCAAAGGTAAAGTTCATAGGTTGTGCTCTTGTGTTCTCTGAAATGAGTAGCAATCTATCACCAAAGAAAAGTTAATTTCATTCAGTAGCAGATGTCACGCACTGTAAATGTGGGCATCAGCTTTCTTGATTATTGTATGTGTCAGGTTAAACACTATATGGTCATCCTTTCATGAAATAAATTAAGTAGTGAAACTAGTGTGGGAAAAATTACATCCTTCCAGTGCAATATTGTGCTCATTGTTATTTCAATCAGATTTTTATCTGTATTCAGGTAACAGTTAGCTATTAATTACACAATAATATTATTTTTATAAAACATTAGTAAAACCTGTGGTCTCACTTCTAATAAGCTGAAACAAGAAACTTGTAGAATTTGAATAGGTATGGCACAGAACATTTAGTTTTAACACTAAATTTTGTACTGACAGGTGATGATGGAAGGTGGCCGCAGCAAAGGATTTGGATTTGTATGCTTTTCATCCCCAGAAGAAGCCACCAAAGCAGTCACAGAAATGAATGGTAGAATTGTGGCTACTAAACCATTATATGTAGCTCTAGCCCAACGTAAAGAGGAGCGCCAAGCTCATCTCACCAACCAGTACATGCAGAGGATGGCAAGTGTAAGAGCAGTACCTAATCCTGTAATCAACCCCTACCAGCCAGCACCTCCTTCAGGATACTTCATGGCAGCTATTCCTCAGGTACGTGTAGAGATGAGTGATTGAATGTTTTGTACTGCCTATAAAATCTGCTTAGATTTAACAGTAACTATAACTGTTAGTGTATGTCCATGATTTCAGCATCTTAATCTCATAGTGGGAGGGTACTGGGCTGTTCAGCATGCCCCTCACAGACAGCAAAGTTGAGTGAAGTTGTTGTGTTTGGCAGACTCA
Organism: Toxostoma redivivum; assembly: GCA_013397375.1. Classification (NCBI taxonomy): domain Eukaryota; kingdom Metazoa; phylum Chordata; class Aves; order Passeriformes; family Mimidae; genus Toxostoma; species Toxostoma redivivum. The sequence continues at coordinate 201,543 of VXBI01013966.1, read as the reverse complement.
GAACCGTGCTGCGTACTATCCTACTAATCAGCTCGCTCAGCTTGCTAGACCTAGTCCTCGCTGGACTGCTCAGGGTGCCAGACCTCATCGTAAGTCACTTCTTTACCTCTTTCCAGTGATTGCTGTAAACTCCATAGCATTTACCTTTGCACTTGAAAATACATTTTCATGGCATTGCAGTACCAGTCTTCTGTTTGTCATGTTGTCACCACTCAGTGTTTCGGCATGTAACAGTATATTTTTTCTAAACTGTAGCATTCCAAAACATGCCTGGTGCTATCCGCCCAGCAGCACCCAGACCACCGTTCAGTACCATGAGACCAGCTTCTTCTCAAGTTCCACGAGTCATGTCAACGCAGCGTGTTGGTGAGTTGGATTTATGCAAACTTTAAGTATTAGACTTCTGTTCAAATTTTGCTGGTTCAGTGTGATCTTGCAGAACAAACATTTGTGAGTTAAATATCACTTGTGATATTCCTAATGAATAAGCTGTTATCACCTTCTAGTAATTGCTTTAAATACTGTCCCAGCCAAGACTCCAGGTGCAATCCCACCTCTTCAGGATGAAACACTTACTCTTGTGTGCACTTCAGTAATACTGTATGATGGCTTCTATCATTTCTAAGCAGTTGCAGCAATTGTAATAATAGATTATGTGTAGAAATACTAAGATGATACGAATTTAGCTCTTATTAACTTTTTTATTTTTCACATACACATATTTTATTATTGTGAGCCAGTATCATGAATGCAAAATCTGCGTATCACTGAATGAACCAGAATTGACTGTAATCATTGAACGGTTTGGGTTGGAAGCAACCTTGAAGATCATGTAGTTCAACCCCCCTGCCAGAGCCAGGGAGCCTTCTACTAGACCAAGGTACTCAGAGCCCTATCCAGACTGCTCTTGAGCATCTCCAGGGATGGGGAGTCCACAACCTCTCTGAAGGCATAATTCTCCCAGAATGTATCAGGCAGCCATCTACTTCCTAAAAGTATCTTTTTTAGAATGACTGACATAATGTGCTCAGGAAATCAAATGTCCTTCAGCTTATAATGAAATTATATTAATACTCAAAGTGGATGTTTTATCACAGATCTTTTTTCAATAGCAAGTAAAAAGGGGAATTCATGAATGAAGTGACTGAGAAGTAGCATCCAGTAAATTTCAAGATTTAAACCATTCTATGTGACCAGCAATGTGGCAGTTGACAGTACTACTAAGATGAATCTATAATGCAGTACCTAAATTAGGTATTTGATTCAAGTTGTCTTGTTGGGAAAAATAGTGATAATAATTATTCACATATGGAATTCTCTTCTGTTTTTTCAGCTAATACATCAACACAAACGATGGGTCCACGTCCTGCAGCAGCAGCTACTGCAGCCACTCCTGCTGTGCGCACAGTACCACAGTACAAATATGCTGCGGGTGTTCGCAATCCTCAGCAGCACCTCAACACGCAGCCGCAGGTTGCTATGCAGCAGGTGTGTGATCTGGGGAACTGCGCTGTGCTTTTACTGGTGTTCTTTGCAGAGGAAGGTAGTGAGGGTGATGGGAGTGCAACTGAGGCTCAGCATCATGCCGGTAGAGTAAAAGCACTAGGGAGTTGAGTATATTTGAAGTTCACCTGAGACAGGATGCGATCCCATGTTGCTTCTTACTTTTCAGTTCCTTCATACCTTAGCCTAAATTCTTGTGTTTGTTCCTCAGTGGGGCAGTTTCTAATAATCTTCAGTATAATTACTCAGCTCTAACCAGTAGTAGGTGATTAAATAGACAGAGGTTAATTTCTTTGATGTTTCTGACACTGTAGGCATGTGTATGCTGAGTTGTGAAATATTGACTGTTTGAAGCTGCACCTAATTATATGCCAGGGTTTAATTTTCAAATGTTGTTAAATTAATTTGCAGCCTGCTGTCCATGTGCAAGGTCAGGAACCCTTGACTGCTTCCATGTTGGCTTCTGCCCCTCCACAAGAACAAAAGCAGATGTTAGGTATGTACATGATACCTTTCTCTATGCACTGTAGCAGAAGGACCAGTTAAAGTACGCTTTTTCAATCTTAAAATGCAGAGTAAATGGTTTTAGCAGTAGGACAACTTTGTTTCCCTTGTCCCTTTAGGCTGGATTTGTCCCTGATTAACTTTTTTCTCCCTAGGTGAACGTCTATTCCCCCTTATTCAAAGCATGCACCCTACTCTGGCGGGTAAGATCACTGGTATGTTGCTGGAGATTGACAACTCTGAACTCCTCCACATGCTCGAGTCTCCTGAGTCTCTTCGTTCGAAGGTAGGTAGACTTTTGCCTTGCTCTGTTTCTGTAGGTGGTTAAGTCTACGCTGATCCAACAGCTGTTCGTGCTGGCACAGTGGAGTGACAGTAATGCAATGGTGGCTCAGGGCAAGAGTATCCTCTTACAAAGGGTGACAGTGACTTACACCTCATGAACTGGAATTGGAATGTTCTCCTTTTTCCTTTCAACAATGCAGGCATTGTTTATATGTATATTTTCCACTGTACTGTTAAATATACAGAAATTGTTAAGCTTCCCTTAATTAATTTTTCATTTCTACTTAACAGGTTGATGAAGCTGTAGCCGTACTACAAGCCCACCAAGCTAAAGAGGCTGCTCAAAAGGCAGTTAATAATCCCACTGGGGTTCCAAGTGTTTAATAAGTAAGTTTGGCTACTGTAGTTCCATAGGTTGACTGGAGCAAGTCTTTGGTCCATGGCCTTGTAAGCAGCATGTGTCAGGCTCTGTGTCATGTGCAACCAGAGGAGGTAGCAGCTATGGTAAACAAACTTCTGTGCTCACTTGGTTTGCAAAAGCTATTGATGTGTCATTGTTTCTAACAACACATTTAGCTGGAATTAGCTCTGGGCATGTGTGCAGAAACAGGCAGTTCTGTCAGATGCTGCTATTGAGAATGACTTGTGGAATTGAAATAAGCTTAAAATGGTACTCCAACCCCCTTTTTCCTTAAAAATTAAAGAGCTTATTTACACTGTAATTTGTATATACTTACCAAATTCTAAAATTGTACAGTAAGTGAAAACTAACATATATATTGTCTTGATTTCACATTTGGGTGATTTTAATATCAGTTAATATAGTGATTTTTCTTCATTGCCTTCTGTGGGGTTGGTATTTTAGTTGTGCATGAGAGGCAAATGGTGGTACCTTAACAATTTTGACAGGAAAAAAATGTGAAACTGAGGATAAAAAAGAATTATCTCTTCTTTCTAGTTAAGTTTTGCATGTGAACTTGCTTTTCCACTTTTGTAGCTATCACTTGAAGGTGCCTGCTTTAACATTTAATCACATAAAATTTTCCTTTTTTCTTGATATTTTAATTTCCACAGTTTTCCTTTTGGAGGCAGAATTTGAGTCATGACTTTTACACGTTTCTGGTTTTTTTGTTTGTTTTTTTTTGTGTGGTTTTTTGTTGTTGTTTTGGTTTGGTTGTTTTTGTGGGGTTTTTTGTTTGTTTGTTTATTGCTAGTGGCACTTTGACAATGGAGATAAGTGCTGAATAGGTTGTCTCTTCTAAACCAAGATGCCCATACTTTGAGACCATTATTCCATCTGCTCCATGATCTTTCAGTAACTGGAAATTGAAAGTACTGCTAGGGTAGTTATTTGATGAGCCTCAGTCTGCTGGCCTCTCAAGACTAGAGGTGACTTGCAGTCAATCACAGTAACATTGTGCTTAAAGTGGTGCTGTCTGGGGGACTGGCCATTTCTAGAGTCAGTGTTGTCTTGCCAAAGGTCGCAGACTTTGGAATACTTTTGTGTCCCTAAAAAGTGGGAGGACTTCTGATACTCTGCTTCTAAAGAACTGTGGTGTCATTGAAGCAGTGAAAGCCCAGAGTGATGCATGGCGTACAGTATTAGAAAACCTGTCAGAAAACATACAAGGTGCTGCTTTTCTTTTAAAACATAACAACGTTGTTTTTCTTTGCAGAACTATCCGGGACTACAATCTAGAACTTCGCTTCACCGAAGAAAAAAAAATCTAAACATGGAAAAACTATTAAATATTGAGAAAAACATTGCAAAATATAAAATAAATAAAAAAAGGAAAGGAAACTTTGAAGCTTACGTACAGAGCAACGCCGGGGCTAGCAAAACAAATGCTAGTCCTAGATTACTTATTGATTTAAAATTTTAAAAAAAATAGTAAAATAAAAAATACAAATTAATGTTTTATAAACCCAGGGGAAAAGAATTTTCAGCACAGTACAAAAATTTAAAGCATTCCTTTCTTTAATTTTGTAATTCTTTACTGTGGAAAAGCTCAGATTATCACCACTGTTATAGTTGACAGTGAGAATTGATAGCTGAGCAAAGAAACGTAATTTGGATTATAAAATTCTTGGTTTAATAAAAATTCCTTAAACACTGACTTACTTGTGGTGGTTTCTTTTGTACAGTTTAGAATTCCACTCTATAGTATGTTTCAGAGGACTTTAGAGAAGATAAGTCTACACCTGTAGACTGTCTTCTAAATAATAGAAGTGGAGGGAGGAGGGAAATGTTTGGGTTTTTAAAACCCAGATCTGAATCTGGTCTAGTGTACAATAGCACAGAAATAATTCTGTCTTCACTCAGGGCTGATGGGGTCTTCAGGTCAGCTTGTGTCCCTAAACGGGGTTTGCAGTGAAATGGCCAATGGCACTAAAGAAGGAAGAGGCAGCACTAACACATGAACTCTTTCATTTGCTACAGGAGCGTACTGAGTTTGGGAGTTTTGCAGGGTTAACCAACCCTTAAACGTGTAATCAAGCTAAGTGTTAAAGTAAAAGGGATAGTAAAAGGACTTTTGTTGTAAAACAAACTTTCACTATGTGACTTAGCAGATGCACTGAATCCACAGATGGATTTCCTACAGTTGCTGTCTTGCTTTTTTGTTTTCCCCTTTCTGCAGACCTGTGGAATAAAAAGTTATTTTCTACCCAGTTTAGCCCATAATTGGCTCTATAAGTTGCTTTCTCAAAATTGATAATGCAAAGGGAGAAATGAAGCAGTGAAAATGGCATGTCCTGCTTTTATGAAGAGGAGGGTAAAACCTGGCAGGCTGGGCTGGGGTGGGGAAGAGGCACAAAGATCTGTTAGTCATGGAGGAAGGCGTGACTGGTAGCCACCACAATCTGCTGGGTTTCAGTTGCTATATGGAAAGAATACAGAGTCTGCGGAATTCGCATGAAGGGGTTAGTTTGTTTTGGAAGTCTCTGAAATCTGTGTTGTGTGGTGGGAATGCCAGTGTTCTCTGATCTGTTGTTGCAGTCAAAGCTTTTCAGTATGGTTTCTGAAGTCTCCCAAGACAGTTCAGGAGCCCTCTTATTTTTCCCCTTTTGTAAAGGGGGAAATCTTCAGGTTTTCTGTTACGGAATTTAATAAATAAGCCTAGCATAATGAGGTGAAATTGATCTGATGTAAATGGAATCTAACTGAAATCCTTGGCTGTAAAAGCATTAGGTTAAACTTGTGTAATTCTTACACTCAGTCGTGTCCTGATGGCGGCAGACTGTGATAGCCTTTAATTTGCTGTTTTGCTGAGGTGTGTGACTAGAATTAGGAATTTTTGAAATTGGGTGGTAAATCCTACAAAAGAGGCAATTGAAGCAAGATATGTGCATAGTAAGAGGCTGAATGTATAATCTTGATTTTATGTAATGTCAACTATAAAGACATTTAAACTTTGGAGACAGTTTTAATGACCTAATAATATTTAGTGCCATGATGGAAATGCTGAAGAATCTGATGATATTAAAGGTTTAATGGAAGGTCTGAAGGATGTTAGAAAAACCTGTTTTCAGGATTTTCAGGGCACTAGCAGGAAAGTAAGAGGCCACCGCACTTCTGCTTGTTTTCCTAGATAAGTTGTGCATTCTGTGAGTCTGCTAGAGTTAAAATAATTTTTGTTTTGTAAGAATGAGCAAGTTATTTAACATCCTGCTGATGTGGAAACTGAAAAAGGAGAACAGCAAGTCTTTCAGTTAGCACAAGACTTCTGTAGGTGTGTCATGCACTAGTATCTGTACCATCATGAAATACTGGGTAACTTCTGTGATGGAAGGAAGCAGTGAGGCAATTCTGCTGAGGTGATCATGACAGCCTAAGAAAACAAAGCCATGGGTTGATTTAGTTTATTTCTTCACAGTCTTGCTTACATGGTAATTCCCTGCCGTATACCACAGATGCCTATTCAATAAATCTATTTTATTTTTAAATCTTAATATAGCAAACAAGGCATTTGTTAGTGCCTCTACCAATGCATCTTTGGAGTACTTCCATAAAACAATGCAGCATGCAGAAAAACTGATTTTTTCGATAGTAGAGAACTGTTCCTTTGAGTTAATAGGCAGGCATTTCCTGCTGCCACATGTTCCCTCTAGTATGTGTAAGTGTCAGAGGCTTACACTGATCCTCTGCACTCTGCAGCCAGCTGGTGCTAAGCTGATTTTGCTGGATCCTCTGGCATTTCATTCCTTCAGTCCTTCTCTGTCTTCTGTCCTAACCACAGCAAACACTTCAGAGTTTAGCAGCAGCAAAAAGCCTGCTTGTGAAATGGGTGGTGATATGAATGAATGAATGGTATTATATTTGCCATCTGCTTTTCCAAGCAGACATGGCTTTATGAGCAACTAAATCAAAGGTTTGGTGCAGAGGTAATCTGGATTGTGCATGTTCTTTTTACTGCTCTGCTGAAGTCTAGGTAATTCAGAGTTCACTGAGTCTAGAGGAGTAGGGGTCAAGGTAGATTAGGATGAAAATTAGAAAACTAGGATGTTCTAGAGCCTGGGAATGTCTTTATTGCCTGTTTGTGCTAATTTGGCATTATCTGCCACCTAATTTGGTGTCTTCTCTTGAATAAATGGTGTCTTCAGGCTTTGTGTCTTGAGTGGCCTTGGTAGCATTCTTAAAGATTGCGATGGACAACTGAAAGGTAGCCACTTAACATTTTGAGTTAGGATTCTTGGAAAAATTATTTCTTAAATCTACATCTAGTAGACATATTTGTGCTTGGGATAACTGAAAAAAAAAAAATCAACAAGGATTTGTACTTATTTTCAATAGGTTTAGGAGTTGTGGTCCAAACTAATATGCTGGAGAGAGCTGCAATCCTTGGGACCACAATTCTCCCTAGACTTTTGTAGTTATATGTGAGTCCATGTGGTGTGACTACCTCACTGAAAGAAAGCTATTAGTCTCGCTTTTCTTCTACAGGACATGGTCAATGGCGAAGAGTAGCTGTATGGAAATGAATGCAGCTGGTGGGGTTAGAAATCCTTAAGATATTGCATTTGAAGTTGTCTTGGTTGGAGGCAGGTATTTGCCAAGGAGAGGCAAGACCCCTCTTTTTTCCCGTAACCCACTCTTTTTCAATCACTATAATTTGAAATCAGACGCTTTCAGGCAGAAGATATGGGGATAGGAACAACAGTTCTTTACTAATATATCTAACCAGGCAGACAGCATAAAAACAACAACAACTTTAGAAATTGACAACAAAACAGAACAGTACAGCTCAGTTATAGTCCCCTTTGGCCACAGGCTCCTTTTTCCCGAGCTCAGTTCCCGGTGCTGTGGGCAGAGCCGGTCCCGCGCAGCTGCAGAGTCCGGGCTGATGGCGGCAGCTCAGGGCTGAGCGGGAGGCGGGGGGGCCGCTCCTGTTCACGGCGCCGGCCGTGCTGCTGCTGCTCAGCAGTGAACAGTAGGATAGGATGGGAAGGCGGCAGGGTGAGGTCCAAACAGCAGGGAAGTGTGGTCTCCAGTATTGAAAACTCGCGGGGAAAAGGGGGTTCAAGACCGGATCTCCCCACTGTTTCCAACTCTACGTGCCAGCCGCGAGAGAGCCCTGCCCCTCACCTCCCCTCACCTTCCAGTGAGAGGCAACTAACTTGTAGCCACAAGTACTTAGCATAACAATAGGGAAAAATTCCACAGAAAATAAAATAAATTATTCAACCCCCAACAGAAGTGAATACAAATTTAGAACAAACATTTCCAGCTACGCTAAGAACACAAGGTGCATATGTAGTTACAACTTGGGCAACAAGAACAAAAGAATATTTTCAAAAAACTAATTTGAAATTTAGATTTCTCACTTGTATTGGGATTGAAAGTAATCATTAAGAAAAAAAAATAATTGACAAGCTAGGCCAACATAATGGCCCTTTTGTATGTTACAGTACTAAGAACAGTACATCTGACAAATGGTCTCCTATTTCCCATGTCACCTGCTAAAGAAACATCCCTAATTCTGTCATGTCCCAACTGGCTGTAGCTGACCAGACATCTGTACTTTTTTATAGCTCTGAGCACATTTTAAAATATAGTGCATGGTATCTGAGCATTCAAAAACCAAATGCCCTGGGCAGGCTAAATGGCTGTGTCACATTTCAGTAACTGGGACCTTGGGTTACATGTGTTCTAGGTTAAACCTGAAGACACCAGATGACATAAGACAGAGGTTACACTTCAAAAAGTGGGCCCCAAGCATATTATGTTGTCACATCTGTAAATGGAAGCTTACTTAATCCTGTCTCTTACCACTGCTAGAGATTTTCCCCCTGTGGCAAATCTTTAACACCAAAGATTTAACTGTAAATAAGCCACCTACTTCCCCCCACCCTTTCAGGGTGGGACAAAGGCAGAGACTATGGGTTGAGATAACAATTCACTAAAAGCAACAAGCGGTGGAATAAGAAACACATAGTAAGAGCAGAGATATTAATATCAAGAGTATATAAAAAAAGAAGGTGCTTTACCCACATAAAGATGTTTTCCACCTCAACTGAGTTCCGTGCTGCCCCAGAGCAGCCACAAGTGGCCAAGATGGTAGTTGTTCCCACGCTGCCAGCTCCCTCCTGTCCCTGGGCCCATGGCAACAGAAAATAACAATGAAACAACATCGTCCACGTTGTGCTGGGGGTCGGGGAATACTGGGATGTTGGCTCTGCTGGGCTGTTTGGGATGCTGGACTCAATTCTGTGCAGCTGCTGCTGGCACCACCGATTTTGATCGCTCTGACCCACTCCACCCAACTCAGCTCAGCTCCTTTCAGCTCAACTTCCACCACCTCGGCTGGACTGGGGCTCATCCCCACTCCTCCATTTCCCCAATGCCATCCTTCAGCACCACATGGATTCTGTGTTTCAACACTTTTTCTTTAGCACCATGTCCCGTGGTTGTGTCTCAGAGAAGAAAGGAGGGGATGAATAGCAATGGCAGGGGTCCTCAGGGCTGATGCTGACAGCCTTGCCACTGGGGAGAGGGAGGCAAAAATAGTGCACTTGTTAAGAATGATATGACTTCTAAAATTTTTTTAATGTAACTTTAGTCAGGAGATTGTTCACCTTTGCCCCAGAAAAAGGAGAATTGAAGTTTCTCTTCCAAGGACTCTGTTCACCAGTGCTGGGTGAGGTGAGGCGTGATAAGCTTAACATCTACAGTTTGAGAGTAGCCACAAGATACACAGGAGATAAACATTAGCAAACATCACCCATGGTGTGGTCGGAGACACCTGGTCTGGGAAAAGACTGATAAGAGAACCACTGAATGAGGACTATCATTCTATCAGCATCAAAGGCAAAGGGATCAATAACCAATAGGAGATTGAAAGCTAAAATTGTGTAATTTAGGACCAATGAAAGAGAATTTCTCTGGGGTTTTATGTATAAATATGTGAAAAGTCTGGTAGAGAACTATGTGTGATGGAGTGATTTTCAGTGCAGAACCCAGGCATGTGTGGATGAAATTATTTATATTGCACATCCAGGCCAAAATAACATCCTGGTCAGAATAATATAATGCTAATTCTCTAACACTGAAAAGATGTTGGAGAGTTTATTTTTCCTGCAGTTTCAGTGACACACCTTTGTTCCCCCCAAAACTGTGTCCCCAGCATGTGGGTAATATAGAATAACAACAGAGTCACACTATGTCCCCACCCTGCTACCAGACACCACCAAAATTAGCTCAGCTTCCCCTCCTATAGTTTTCAGGAACCAGATTTAGGCAGATGACAAGACTTGCAACCTAGAAAACGGTAGAAAATCTCTGTGACCTGGAATGTAGATCTTTCCTCTGTCTTCCTATTCCTCACATTTTTCCATTAAACTCATTCTGCAGGTGCTTAACCTCCCAGGTTACAAAAGTGGAGATAAAGATTGACAAAATGTTTTGGGATACAAACAAAAATGCACACAACAGCCTTGCTTAGGAGTGGAAGAAAAGCTCTTCCAGACCTCCTCGGGATGTGGGGAGCCTCATCTCCCAGGTACACCAGAGCACCTGTGACACCAAGGCTACAAGAAGAAGGCTTTGTAAGAGGATTGTTGTGGGGGTGCTCATGAAGTCACCAGACTGGTTACATTTACTGCACAGATGAAAAACAAAAACAAATCAAGTTATCAAACACATTATACAATTTTATTTTACTTACTCTTCTCCATTTCATTCATAGTTAATCCTGTTTATTGAAAAATATGTATAAGCCTTATTTTACTGGGAAGGGGTTTTCCCCAAGTCATCCAGTCAATCACAGCCTTCACAAAGCAATTTTCTTTCTCTGAAAAAGGACCTTTTGGTCATCAGCATAACATGCTCACATCAAGCCCTCAGTTGCAGGGCAGGTGTTACAGTGGCATCATTTCCCTGTTAATGAGCTCATTCCCCATCTCCAGCAGTGCTGCTTGTGTAAGTCTACAAGGGTTTCACATGAGAAGACCCAGTCCTGCAGTGCCTTTCCCTCAAGGGTGCCAGAAATAACGCGAAAGGAAGCTGTGAAAAACAACAAGAACAAATCATCCTTATTGTCTGGGAATTATCAATAAACTAAAGTCCCAGGCCAGAGAAGGATGCGCCATTTTAACTACATTTGATCTGCAATGAGGTACTTTGTGAAAAAAGGATTTAGTTTTCTTACAAACCTGCAGTGTACCCCTTTCACCAGATGGTCACTAGCTCATGTTCCTTGAGGAACAGTGAATTAGTTTCACTTCATAATGAATTACCACTTTGCAGGCTCCTTCCTCGAGCTATTCTGAAATCCCTCCCTGCCTGGTCTCGGTGCTTCAGTGCCCGTGTCACTCCGCAGGCACGGTCTGAGAGAGGGGTCTGAGGGCATGGTCTTGGGGGTGGTCTGTGGGCTGGGCACGGTGTGAGGGTGCGGTCTGAGGCCCGGGTGTGGTCTGAGGGCCAGGTGTGGTCTGAGGGCATGGCGCGGTCTGAGGGCATGGCGTGGTCTGAGGGCATGGCGCGGTCTGAGGGCATGGCGCGGTCTGAGGGCACAGCGCAGTCTAAGGGCACTGTTTGAGGGCATGGCGTGGTCTGAGGGAGCGGTCTGAGGGCTGGGTACGGTCTGTACCCGGTGCTGCTCCTGGGCCCCACCAGACCCGGTGTGCACGGAAGGGCCCTTGCTCCGCAGGGCATGACACGGCCGCAATTCCAAATTGGTGAGGGTGCGCCTGGTGCCATCCCCAGCCCTGCCCTCCCACACAGGCCTCACACCCACCTGGTTCTCCTGATGCTGTCCTGTCGGAGGGGCAGAATGCTGCTTGTGGAGCACACGTTTGCAGGGTGAAATCCAGCAGCGACTGAGAGGCAAAACCAAAAAAAAAAAAGCCAAGGCTTGTGGCAGGAGGGTATGGTAAGCTGGCTAAATGGGGAACACTGGCCAAGCAGCAGCACCCGTTGGGTTCCAGTGCCTCTTTTCCTTGGCCTCTGGGAGAGAGGTGCAGCTGCTCAATTTTGGTCGTTAATCCCATGAACAGCTCTAGAAAGTTTATGGAGGTCAGTCCAGGAAAATTGCAGAGTCGATTTTTTTTTTTTTTTTTTTTTGACAAGCCAGGAGTTTACCAAGTGTTGGATCTTAAATTACGTAAGTCGATACCTCAGGAATGACCCTTTCGACACAGTTACAAAACAGCTGGAACACAGGCTTGAAGTATTCCAAGACTAGTGAGCCTCAGAGAATAATATATGGCCCCAGGTGACAGAAGTGGATGATTTCAGGGTGAATCTGCCAGTTTACCTCTACTTTTGCTTTGTTCCTTGTTGGTTCTCTCTGTCCTTTAGTCCTCTATCTCTCGCGGTGGCGGTGTGGCGCCGGAGGGAAGGAGCCGGTGGGTGCCTGGCACGTGCTGGTACCGCGAGCTTCCAGAGAAGCGTCTTTAGAAGGATGTCCTGGTGGTGACAGGCACGTTCCCGCTTTCGGGAGGAGAGGGATTTCAGCTCTTTTGTGAGAGCTCCGCTTTTGCAGACGGTGAAGAGACGGATGGGAGCCACGTGTGGTGATCCGAGGCGGAGTTTATTCCTTCTCGAAGGGTCCAGGGACACAATGGCTCAAAGGGGCAGAGGGAGCAGGGTTGATATAGGAGAGCCAGGGGTCGGGTTAGAACAACTAACGAATCATTTGAGGGCACAGGGGCAGTACAAAGGGGGAAAGACCAATAGGTTACAAATATTTTACATGAAACAGGGAGGCATGTCTGGGGAAACCTTATCATAATCATTATGAGGAGAGAGTGCGTAAGGGCGTTCCCTCCACGGGAGAGAGGCAAGCACTTTCTCTGCGGGGCTTTCAGTCTCCACATACATCCTTCCTCTGGATTTCTTAGGAAAGTAAAGGGTGAGCTTTCCTGTGAAAACAGGGTGTCTGTCAGCCTTCTCTTTGCTCTCAAGGCAGTTTCCTTGCTGTGCTCTCATTTGCAGTGATAGGACCACTCTGAAGCAGTTTCTAAGCCAGTAAACCGGGATGGGTATCATTCCATCCCTCCCAACTCTGTGTGACTGCACAAACAGCTGGAGAAGTACAGCTAAAAGGTAGATGAGTCACAGCAGGGCTGCCATGAGAAACAATGTTTGCTAAGGTGTGCCCTTGGAGCAGAAGCTCTGCAATTCTCTTCCCTGTGGGACCTCTCACAGTAGTACTTTGCTTTTGGTGAGCATTTTGGATAACCTATCTGAACTAATAAATCAGCTTATGCATTTGCTTCCATTTTTAAAAGGCCTGCTGATTCTTGCTCAACAGGTTTTAACATCATTAGTGCTCTCAGCAAAATTGCTCCCTTCTCTGCATCCCTGGTAACTAAGAGTTTGCATCCTGCTGGTCTTTAGAACTTGTTAGCTGATTTTTGTTTTCAATTCCTTCATTCCTGCTACTGGTAGCTCCCACATTTGGTCTTGAAGTTTACACTACTGTCTCGTAATTGCCTTCCCTATTCTTCTGTGAGGTTGCTTGTCTATAATTATTATATCCTGTTCCGCTTATTTTGCTTGAAATACTCTGTTAATGTAGAAAAATGCACATGTATGAGAAGTCTTACTCCAGGATAAAGTAATTTTCACCACATGTGACCAGTTCACACAATGACCACAGCATCCCACAGATGCAACAATTCTGTGATGCAAAGGATGTAAATTAGAAATAAACTTCCCTCATGGATGGATTTCTGCACTGCTGTACTTGAGGGTATTTCTTGAGTACTACTCTGGAGGGTCTGTCTCTGGCATCTGTTGGATGAGCTGCTGCGTTGGATGTGCCCTTTTCAGGGTAGCAATTTTCAAAGCTCTCCTACTCATAAAAGCTTCTCTCCTAACTTATGATGCAAAGGACACCTAATTCTTGTTTGTGTCTGTGCCTTCTCTGCCCCTTTTCTTTTGCTGTGCATTTTCCTGCTTCCCATCACTTTTTAGTCTGAGTGTGCTCCTGTTGTTTGACACTCCCAGACTCTGCTTCCTTGCTGTCTCCCAGAGCAGTTGTTCTTTTAGAAAGGACAGTCTGAAGGGAGCAGCTGGTCAGAGGCATTACGTGGTGATGGAGCATAGGATGATTTGGATACATTCTTGGATGAGGAGGTGCAGATATACTGACTGTGAGCAACTTACCCCTTGGTGTCTCACCTCCTAAGGGATTTCTCAGCTTTGAGCTGAGAAAGGAAAATCATATAGAGGGAAGTGTGATCAACCAATAATGATACATGAAAAGAGATCTTGCTTAAAGTGAGTTGCTTAGATAGGGTTGGCAGAAATGCTGGAGTGCAACTCTAGCCCTTCTCTTCCTCAGGCTCTTGGCTGTGGATTGACTGAAGGTACCTCTCTTGGTATGAGGACTTACAGCCTTCAGCTTCCTCTGGGAGATGGGGCTTTGTATGGACTCTCTTAGAGTCCAGAGGTGGCTCTTTGCTCTCACGTTTGCCTCTTCTTTTAGAAGCTAGAGCATCCGATTTCTCTAGCAATCCAGTTTCCTTTTCCTCTTCTGTCTTGATATTTTATTAAGTATTAGCAGTAGGAAGGAGAGTTAAAGGAGTGGTCTCTGTTTTCTTGGGATGAATCCCACACATGTTGGGCTGTTTGCACTTGCTGAACTGAGATTTGTGCAGCCATTCTCTGCAAATGACTGTGGAGTCACTTCAGCTGGAGTGTCGATGGCAGATGGACATGTATTTGAAGGATCTAAGCTTTGGCCCTAGATTTACCCAAGGACAGCCAGGCCATGCTCTGTGCTGTAGTCATGATCTCTCCTGAGAGTTCTCTGGGGATTGCACACTGACCAGAGCACCTCTAGTAGAGCTCTGAGGATTTGTTCTGCTTATGGAGAGGTAAGGCTCTCTTGCAAGACTAAGTTACAGAAGCTTCTAGAGTGGGATTGAGATCGTCTGGACAATGGTTTGTTCTTTAAAAATGTCACTGGATTTCTTTGAAACCAAACAGTTGCTGAAGATCCAGGTCCTTCCTGGTTTCTGCCTTTGTGATGTGATGTTTGCATTTGGCTTTTCAGTTTTACAGCTGCTCAACAATTTAGCACTTTTGTTTCTGTTATTCTGCCTGACTTTGTGATCTGCACATCTCCAGCATGGCCCTGGGTGAAAACAGCTGGTCTAGACAGCATAGGCAGGACTAACACCAAAATACAAACCTATGGGACTAGACTAAGTAGGAGATAATTAATTTTGGTTGACTACGCTTTGAAACTGATGATACCTCCTGCTAAAGGACAAGAATGTTCAATGCAGAAAGATGAAAAGGAAACAGCACCAAGTATGGCCTGTGTCTTTACTCCTCTTTTTGAAGATAATAGCTCTTAGAGCTTAACACTGTCATATTTAGGGAAGCTACTCTATCTATTTTAGGTGGAAATCTTGGATGAAGACTAAGTACCTCTTCCACCAGCTTGGAACATCCTATCTGGGTTTTCAGCACCATACACAAATACACACTTAAAGTTTATGGGCATTTTCCTTTAATTCTTAGGGATATGAAAAAATGTAATTGGTTGCAAGAAACTTTTCTTCTCTGTAGCCCAGATCCTGCGGACACACAATTGCATTTCAAGAAACTTTCCCAGCAGTCAGTGCGGAGAATAATTAATTAATTTTTTAAGTAGGCCAGAGTCTCATGTTTGTGTGAAGTGATGATAACAGACAGCACTGCTTTCTGTAGGTGAGGCATGGTCTGAACATAGAGGGAAGAGAGAGGACCACCTAGTTGTCAGACTCCTGGCAGATTTTCTTGCTCTATCTCCTCAGTTTGCCTGCCTGTAGAGCAGAGATAAGTTTTCCCTGGAGGAAAATCATGTATATGAAGGGCTTTGAAGATAAAACCACTCTACACTCACTATTGCAGCTAGGTCTACATTAAACCAAAGAATGTGTGTTATCTAACTCCTTTATGCTGTGTGTCTCTGAGCAATTCACACATCATACCTAAAAATCAAGACCTTGGAAATGCTGGTGTGTTGCCAGCATAGGGAAAATGGAGTTGTGATTCTATGCTTCACTCCTGGTTTTAGCTAACAAAAGGGAAAAGTATTGCTAATTCTTGCAGTAATTAACTTTATTTTCCTTCATACTTCAGTTACTGGAGTCATGTGAAAGATCTAGGCAGCAAGGACCAGGGGGGAAAATGTCATCTTTCTCATGATTTAATGACACTAATTGCTGAATTGAATACTGGTGCATAAATTTAATTAGTAGTAATGTCTCAGCATCCTGTAGGGAGTCTCATTTTACTGATCAGATGACATATTGTTTTGATTCAGGTTAAAAAATGTTTCTAGGCAAACTTACTGTATTTTGTTGTGTTTAGTAATGTGCATTTTGAGAAAGTAAACATATCTTGTCCTTCTCTTGAGAGTGTTTGCATATAGTAGAGTTTTTATCCTTTCATGTGACCAAATACTGTCCAGACCTATTGGAGCAATCTTACGTTGATTGTAAAATAGTGTGATTGTGGTTTTCTAGGACTTCCAGGTCTGTTTATAGATGATGTAGGGTTTGTACAAAGGCATTATGCCCATGTTAACCAGCTATAATAGCTGGAGGAACAATCAAACTTTCAGATATTTTGTGTTCATTAAAGATTTTTGGATTTGGATTTTTGTTTTGGTTTTATTTCTTTGTTGTTTGTTTGGTTTTGCTTGATTGGGCTTTGGGCATTTTTTTCCCTTTTCAATGTTAGATGATCCAATAACTTTTATAAATTCTCACAGACAAAAGAGTAAAAGCCTCTGATGTAGCACAAGTCAAGGACAGAGGTTACCAGCTCATAAATAAAAAAGGTTCTGTGGGTCAGAACAAAGAAATCCTATATGGACATATTGGAAAGAGAAGACATCTGTAATGAGAATTTGTTTGTGTATAAGATCTAACTGATAAGGTTGATATAATATTAGCTTCTGTGGTTTGGAGCAGGAGCTCAGAAGTGATGAAATAGTAAAAAATGTGGACCCCACATCAAAAGAGGCTGCTCACTTGGGCGGTCTTCTGGTGGCTGCCCTGAAAAAGGCTCTGTCCTTGCTGTGGGCTCTGAGGTCCATCAGGGAGGTTCTGGGTGGGTGCCCTGTGCCTTTTGCAGGACATCATGTCTTACTGTCAAAACAAAAGAGCACTGAAAGCTCCTTAGAAACTATGAATACTTCCTCATTTTTGTTTTGCTTTCCTTTGTCTGTCTTGCAGCTGAGGAGCGTTTTGGGAGCGCTGTGCCTGCTTTCCATCCCAAGTTTTACCTGACAACGACCAAATCAATGGCAAATGAGACAGAGGCAGTCACAGCTGGAGCAGTATCTTCAGAATGGTAAGCCTGGCTGTAACAACCTGATCAACTTTCATATGTAGGGCTTAAACTTCAAGGATATGTCTACAACTGTGACTGCAGGGTGCTCTACCTTCTTTACTGATATGAGTTAGGATGTATCTAAAATGCTGGGGCTAAACACTTCAGCCCTGTGCTGGCTGTTGGTTCACTGGCTTTAGAATATCAGGGTATCATATTTCTCTAATTTCTGAAGCTGCTGCCTTTCTGCAGGTTTCCCAAAATGTAAGAGTGCAGTTTCACACTGAACAGCCTGTAGTCTGTCCATTCTTCATCCCTCTGGATCAATGTGTGGACCCACCCACCCCTTCTGTTCCACAACTGCCAGAGCTGATGTGGGACTCAGTGGGTAGAAGAGAGAGGCAAAAAAGACAGGCACTTGGGCAGGTAGAAGTGTAACATGGACCTCCTCCCTCCAAGAGTTTCCAAGAAGACTTGTGAGAATTATAGGAAGAGTTTGTAGGAAAATTAAATCTCAGTGCAGTGTGCTGTGTTGTAGGGCATGTCTGCAGGATCTCTAGAATGGGTCTTGTGAGTTTCATATAAGCTAAGAAAAAAGAAAAATCTATTTCAACTACCTGAAAGGATGGGTGTGCAGAGGGATGAGCTTAAAGAGATTTTGTAGCCTCTGGCCTCAGATATTTCGTGCCAAGACTTACAAAACAGAAACACAGGGTTAGTCTTTAAAGTTTTACATAGTGATTATTCTATTTTTTTTTTCACTTGAGAATTCATTTCTTTCGAAGTTACCGGCCTTGAGTGACCAGGGAGTTACATGGTTACAGAGGTCTTGCTCTGGGAGAAGAGCAGCATTCCATGTATTTTGCCCTGCTCATATGAGTTCAGTAATTTAACAGACTGATAAAAGCAGTTGGGCAGAAACCAAAGGATGAGTAAAGTAACACCAACTTTAATCAACTGTCACATTTTGAGACACTGGCCATTTTTTTCATCTGCTGGCTACATTTGGTTTCCTCCCTCCCCATTTTCCACTTATTTTTCAGCTACTTTGGATTCAAATATTACAAATAGTGATGTCTTCATAATTATTTTTGAAAGCTACGGCAGGTAAGTTTTGAATTTTTCAGCCAAATAGATTGTTAAATGAAAGAATTGAAATATTATCCTACCTCCCAGGTTCAAGACTTCCTTTGCTATCTTTCTTTCCTTGTGTTCTTAGCATTGTGTTCTCTGCCTTGTAAAGCAGTGAATTCCAATGACAGAGTGCTCTCTGTGAAGTCTGGGTAGCAATAATAAGAATATTGGTATTGGTTTTTTTTCCTCCATGTACAAACTTGTTTCTCACATGCATGCTTTGTTTTTATATTCTGTGGCATATCTGATGAATCTTTTGCCCCTAAACAGTTCACAGGGAAGTCTTTGTGAGAGCTCAATAGAAGGATTACACACATTCTTGGATTTTGCAATTGTAAATGCTTTTTGATAGTGTCAGTGGTTTGTACTGATGAGTGTATTGATGACTGCTGGGAAAACATGTTCTCTTATCTTGCAGTTGTAGCAATGGGCAGAATCTGGCTTATATTTGGGTTGTTGTAGCCTAGATGACTTTTCAAGTCCATTTAAATGTGGTCCATTGCATGTGTGATCTTTCTTTGGCGGGCTTGGGGCCTTGATAACTTGTGCTTGTGTCTGACTATTGCAAGTTGCTGTCCATCCCTTTTCCATTCCTCCTTTCACGTTGCTGTGGTTCTAATGAGAATGGTGGTGTTTTGGAGCAGATGGGTGCAGTATGACTCCACAGCATTTTTAGGGAGAGGATGCTGTTTTGGTTTGCTGGGAGGTGCTTGGTGTGCTGTGGTAACCCTGCTTGAAGTGAACAGTTCAGGCTTGAAGTGGGTGTGTTTTAAAAGACCTAATAAGAGATTTGTGTCTCAAGAGCTCTTCACTTGCTATGTGTGACTAAGGCATGTAAGGGGAGTTCAGGAGGGCTATAGAAAATGGTATGGATAAGTATCCTAGCAAATTCTAGAAAGATTTTTCCTGCATACTTTGTAAATAGAAAGATACTGTTTCATTACAGTCTCCTAAATTCAGACCTACTGGGGTGTTAAAGACAATGAATGACTTCTCATTTCTGTTGTGAGAAGCAGTCTCTTTAGTTCTGATCCAATGCCTGCTATAGCCCTACAGATGACTCCCAGTAATTACTGCTGAGCCTTAATTAATCTTGATGAGACTGATAACAGGGCTGCTAAAGAAAGTTAAATCTGACAGGAATGCCTGCAATATGTTGTCAAACATGGCCCAACTGACTTTTCTTCTACAAAGTTCTGGCAGGAAATAATTCTTCAAAATATCAGTTTCCAGGGTTTAAAGGCGTCTTTTGACATGACAACATTGTGGATTTCTCTTAGCACAACAGCAGAAATAATGTATATTAGGTTTTTTTCTCTGCACCAGGCCCTTTTGGTGAGGAGGGGTGACTTGGTAAGTACATGTGCAGTACTAATTTTACAGGTTATGTACACCTGTGTATGTTTACAAAGGCATGTGATAACTGAGCCACCAAAAGCAGTCAATTATTTTGTAGAGGTCAAGATAGGCATAGAATTATTTCTTAAATGTTGATGCAAGGTCAGTACATCCTCAAGACATAAAATGAACCTAAATTTCAGTTCCACAATATAATGGATTTTAATAAGCTATGTTTAGACTTCCCGGTTGGCAAAGACAGTAGTTCTACAGCTTTATTTGCTTACAATTAAATCTTAAAATGGTCATGCTTATATAAATGCTGCTTCATAATACAAACAGCAGTAGTTCTTTGTGTGTTCTTTCATTATGATAAAGAACAATCTCCAAATAGAGATCAAATAACTCTATGAAAGACAAGAGTACATTAGTTGTCATTACCTGTGCACAGTGCCTTTTATTGGTGCAACTGACAGTTGAATAAATATTCATTTTGGATATTAAAATCTCACTCAGCAAAGTTGTACATGTTCTAGTATTTATTAGCATACTGTGACTTGAGAGGTGTTTTATGGCAGAGTAAGAAAATTTCTCCAACAGCATTGAAAGACAAAGAGTGAAGTTCATTCTTAAAGCACCTTTGTGCTGTTCTTTTCTTCCCCATTGTTGAAGATGTGTAGACAGCACTTAGTGTCCTACATGTCTCTCGGGAGGGAAAACAGTGAATGTTTCTGTATTAGTGATACTTAGTGTTAAAACCAAGCATTACTCCAAACTTGCTCATCTCATATTGCAAGAGGGATGACTAGTGAATAAAATAATCATTAAAATTATGAAAAGTATCTTCCTTTTCTGGCAATGGCATGGACTGGCCTTGAGTAGTCACTCTTGGCAATCTGAAACAACCTGTGCAAGCAACTTGGCAGCTGATATGGGAGAAGAGGCAGAGGGACTGCACTGCAGGTGCTGATGAATGGGAAGCAGTCACTTTTCTGACACCACAGCAATTTATTGAGCACAGATATGTCTGCAGGTCAAATCAGTGCAGCTTTTATAATAGAAACCTTCAATTTTAATAGAATGAAAAGATGGGAAACCAGGTGAATGAGCTTGCTAGGGTTGGGATACTTTTTTCCCCTAAAAATTCTATTGCTGACTTCTTTTCACCTTCGTGTCTATTTTTCACTATGAGAGAGAAGTTAATACTTACTTAAGAGAGATTAAGTTAGTACTTACTTAATTTTCTTGGTTTGCCTTAAACAGCAGTATTTAAGCTTTTACATGAAGGGATTTGTATGTGTCACTGACTAAAATACAATATGCAAAGGGAAAAATCAAACTAAATTTAAGGTTTTTTTGGTCCTTTTCCTGTGTTTCTTCTGAAGGGGACTATGAAGTCTGTGCTGGAGTGAGAGTGCTGTGCAAGGACCATGGCTTTACTGCAGCTTCTTAACAGTACTGAACATGACTCATATGTGTCTGCATTCAGCATCACATCAATCAGCTGCATCCCCCAACCATATCTAACAGGGCCAACTTTCCAAGTTTGGAGCAAGCCTGTGCAGGCTAACACGGCTTTCCAGGTGCCTGTTTTTGCCTGGCACCATCTTTTCCTGCTGCAGAGGTTACAGCAGGCATACTCTGGCTGTTGTCTCAGTAACTTATCTCACGGGAGGAGCTGTCAGGGGACAGCAGGACACCCAACACAATGGAAGACAGCTTGGCAGAATAGATGTTTTGCTCAAAACAAATACTTCTAAATTATTTACCAACACTAGAGTTGAATGACCTAACACCCCTGTCCTTCCACTCCTTCAGACTCTGCAAACTTGAACAATGACCAAGCTGGAGAGACTGATTCAGTACATCCCTTACTACCTCCAGCTCCTAAACATAAATGCTGTGGTTCTTCCAAGAAGCCACTAATAAGAGGAGACCTTGTGACTGTGTTGTGTTTTCTCCTTTTTCATCAGGAGAAAGACAGTATGAGCAGGTACATATATCCCTATCAGTCTCATTTTCATGCAACTCATCAAATCCTTGAATGTAACCTGAGATTATGGTCTGCCTGTGTTGGGAATCCATGCAATAGCGTGGTGTATTCAGCTGTGAGGACAGCCAGTCATTATGCACTTATGAATAGAATTGAGACACCTTTCCTTGAAGCAGCAGAGGTTTGGAGTTGGGAATCTAGGAGGCTGACCTTTTCCAGTCTGTGTTGAACAGCAGCCCCTAATATGAGGAAAAGGATTCACGTGTTGATGAAAGGACAGATGGAACGTTGTGTACTTGAGCAAATAGAACAGAGAAGAGCCTGATAACAGGCAAAAAGTAGCATTCTTACATGGTTCTTCACCAAAAGACTCTGATATAAGGTGATTTTCTTTCTGAAAAGCAAGCATGAGGACAAGGATTGAATACTATAAGAGAGCTGCGGTGTGTATGGTATTGGAAATGTAAGTAAAATGTGACCCAGAAATCTGCAGGTGTAACCAGAATCAAAGCTGTTCTGATCATAAGCTGCATTTTCTTCACTAGAGCCCCTCTCTGACCTATGCGATCTCTGCTCCCCTGACCTTGCAACACACCATTTGTGCAAGCAATGGAGGAATGCACGTTTGTATCATCCTTCTCACTCAGTAATTCACAAATGTGTTTGGATGTGTATGTACACAAACAGAAGACTGAGTATCTAAGATTTCAGCACTGCTCTAAAAACATTATTTGTTCATATCAAACTAGGTTGTGTTTCT
Organism: Toxostoma redivivum; assembly: GCA_013397375.1. NCBI lineage: Eukaryota > Metazoa > Chordata > Aves > Passeriformes > Mimidae > Toxostoma > Toxostoma redivivum. The sequence continues at coordinate 179,253 of VXBI01013966.1, read as the reverse complement.
TATTTACGTAACTTCTATTTCAAAAGTCCAGCTGGACACAGAACTGAATTTCATCTGAATTTCATATGGGAAGTTCCTATACTTTCAGACTTGTATTGTGTGCTGGCCAAGGAGGAAGGTTTCTAGCATAGAAAACTCTGAAGCATTTTAAGTCAAGGATGTCTGTTTTAGTTTTGTTTCAATGTTAAGATACAGTTCAGTCTCCTGACCTGCTGTTCTTTTGAAATATGCTGTAATAAGGATCTCATTTGCATCCTTTCTCCTTTTATGGTCCATGCTTCTTAGCTGAGCAACACATCCACTGAGAGCTTGCTGAGGATTCAGGTTGGTTGATTCCTAAAACAAAATCACTTTAAGTTCTCTAAAGGAAAAATGGGAGGAATAAAAAGATATCTAGATATCTTTCTTGCTATATAACACATGTATTTTTTTAGATATTTCTGTTTGTTTCCATTCCTTTCCATTTTTGTTGGTTTATTGTTTATTTCTGTTTTTATTTCTTTATGAAAACTTTTCTTTTTTTCATCAAAACTGAAATCCAAAGAAAATGCCTTACCAGCTCTGTATTATTCTGTATTTCCATGTTAATGATTGAGCTGTGCTTCAAGCTACTGGGACAGACTAGGGAGTAGTACACAGAAGTTCTAGATGTTTCAGGAGATTTTACTATAGGTAATAGTAACACTTTTAAGGGGATATTCAAACAATATTAAGGGACACAAGGAAATGCCCAAATCAAGTTACATAGCATGTTTCCTGAATTTCAGGAGAAAAAGTGTAAGAAACATGAATAGTTCTACTGAATACCTACTGTTGCCAAAACACAAGGCATTTTTATGTTGGTGTCTGTTTTGAGTAGATAAGAGTCTAGTGCTCTTCCCAAAACTAAAATAGTCTTGCTTGGGACAAAATCTGAGCTTTTGCTGCAAATTTATTTAAAAAGAAATTTCCATCCATTTTGGAAGTGATTAGGATTATCATGTGCTTACTTACTGAATGGATCATTGCTGACGCTGGTAAATGTTTTTTTCTATTGTAGTTGTATTAAACTTATGCTAGATTCTATTGTGCTATTTTAGGGACATGTCTGTATTTGTGTTTCTTCACTTAACTCTGTCTTCTCCTGCCTTACAGACTGCACTGTTTCCTCCTTTTGTTTCATGTAAGTAATTTTCTTTGGTCTCAACAATACTTCACCGATAAGAGGCTAAACACAAATATTTGTAATACTGAACAATGTGTGGAGTTTCTGGCATGGACAGTTCTGCTTTCTGGGTTAAAAGCAGGTGATAAAAGGAAGCGGGGGAGGGGAGTCCCCAAACACAACAGTTTTAGATGATTCTTATTTTTGGTTTGCTGTGTCATAGCCTGTCTTGGTTTGAAAGACAGGTATTTGCTAAAAGAGACAGGGGCCTCTTTTTGAAAAGGAGAGTATGAACCCTCCCCTCCCTTCACTTGACCATGATTTTGAAATTAAAGGGCTCTCAGGTGAAGATATGGGAGTAGGAATAACAGTTCTTTACACACACACACACACACACACACACATATATATATANAGCAGCCCCTACCCCACCTCTTCTATTCCGGTTCCCCCTCTCCTCCCCACTGCGAGAGAAACTGTTAACTAAGCTATCTGAGCTTCTGAGTGTAGCCCCAAATACTTAGCATAACAATAGGAAAAATGCCACAGAAAGAAAAGGGAAAAATTCAACCTCCCAACATAACCTTAAAAGGGAATCACAGAATTATAGAATGGTTTGGGTTGGAAGGGACCTTAAAGATCATCTAATTCCCATCCCCCTGCCATGAGTGGGGACACCTTCTGCTAGACCAGATTGCTGAGAGCCTTGCCCACCCTTCTTAAACACTCCCAGGAATGGAGCATCCACAGCTTCTCTGGGCAATCTATTCCAGTGTCTCAACACCCCCACAGTAAAGATTTTCAGCCTAATATCTAATCTAAACACACCCCAGTTTAAATCCATTGTCCCTTGTTCTACTACTACAAGTCCTTTCAAAAATAACAGTCATCAAAAGTTGGAGATAAGTAGTGAATTTGTCCCCAGTGCCATGATGTGAAGCTGTGCTTGTAGTTCAGTAGAATCAAATCAGATAAAATAATGCCATTTTCAAAAGACAGCTGCGGAAACCACTGGTTTAAGTATAAACAGTCTTACTTAATGTGACTACTTTAGATGGAACTGAGATTTTTTTTCCACTAACATCTTTTTTTGAAGATCCTCAAATTAATCTGCCTACAAATATGCTGCAGAGTATTCTTGGAGAACTCAAACTGCTTAGAAGTAGCTTGAAACCTTGAATCATACTTGTCTTTTTTTCCCCCTCATGATTGCTGAGTAGAGAGATGGCAAGGAGGGTGGTATGCTGCCAGATGGGATGCCCTTGGAGTGGCAGAAGGTTAACATGACCTCTGTGCTGCCAGCCTTGGGCTGCTACACTGGATGAGGTGTCCTGTATCCAGGTTGCAAAAGCTGCAGGGGTGGCAGTGGAGATCTGGGAAAAGTAGATGCATGAAGTCCTCCATGTACTTTCCCTGTGGAGGTTTCATCATGAACAGCGCACACCCAGCAGCACTTACTCTAGTACTTGAGCCTTTTTAAGCCCCCAGCACTGCTGAGCCCTAGGTAGTAAACTGGCTCTGTAGTGACCTGCTTGCTGCTCGTTGAGAGTCAGTAATGAGGGGTTGGTCTTTATCTCATTCTGATGGTTGCATCCTGTGTTTATTCCACATTTCACATACATTTTTATCACATGTGAAATGTTTCATACCAAAATATGTGCACCATGGGTATTTGTGAGGAAGCAACGGCTCCTTCCCATGTGAGGAAAATTGTAAAGTAGTGAGGAAAGCACAGTAGATGATCCTCTGTGTAAGAGACAGAGGGGCTTTTGTATCTTCACAAAAGCAAAGTAGCACTTATTTCAATTAAAAGGAAAACTAGATCTGTCTCCTGGATAAGAAATAAATAGATTTGGGAATAAAGATTAAATCCTAGAAGGACTCAATGTCTTGAGAAGGGATTCTTTTATTCCCTAATACATGCAAACAGGTGTGTGGGTATGCAGATTGGTGGAATACTGGGTATCTGTGTATAAATACACAGGAAAATCTGTAAGTATTCTGTTTAAATAAGAAAGACTGGTTTACTTTGGCTTTCCTTAACTTTTCCTCCACATATAATTCTACAAACTTTTATAATAGGTTCCTAATTTTCAGTTTTTGTTGGGAAAAACCCCCAAACCAACACTTGTTTGTATTTGTATAGTCTTTCTGACTGAAAAAATAAGTTACCAATCTGAACTGAGTCAGTTAATTGGAGTCACGGATGTTCTCCAGGGTACCCAAAAAGGGGTAATAGAACACACAGCATAAATGTCAGCTCTGCCATCCTACTCTTGCTGCCCTTGCAGGAGTTGAGAGATGGTCCTATATACAGACACCTCCCACGTTTTCTGCCAGGCTAGCAAAGGTGGACACAATAAACTAAAATTTCATGTTGCATGAAGTTATGTACAATTCCAGCATTTTCCTCTGCTGTGATTGTCAAGGGAAGTACCTCTTCTCAATTAACACCAATGCCGGAAGAACCGCTGCTGTCTTCTGATACAGGGCAATCAACAGGAGGAGGAGCTGCAGTGATGAGTTTCTGCCACCTGATCCAGATGGAATCCCAAGGGTGCTCTCAAGCTAGACCCCATCTTCCTGAAATGAGTAACTGACTTTCCTTGCACTTTCTAAATATGAGCTCAGGGAAGTCTTTTAGGGACATATAAAGTCTTAATATAAAACCAATGGAGAATACCCCATTCCTGTGCACTACCTCACTGTTAGAACTGTAAGCTTTGCCTCTAGTCTGACTCTGTCTATCATCAGCTGGTACCCAATGGATCTGACTTCTGTGCTTTAGTTTACGAGACTGAAAATCACCACTTTATTATGTCTACACATAAGACAGTTCTCTGAGGTCACTTATTTGAGGCCTGTTTTCTCATCATCTAAATGCTTTCAAGTTTCTTTTTGACACCCCTGCTCACTCTGCAGCAGTTCAGACCTTCGGGCACTGGCACTGCACAGTATTCCTGCAGCATTTGCTCTGGTCTATTCAGATACTGTAGCCTCATTATTTCACCAGATATTTTCCCAGGTGTAGTAGGTACAGGGATGCACATTTTCCTTTTGGCAAGATTGTGGCTTTGAATATTCACCTGCAGTTGTGTATCCACCTCCTCTTCTTGGGATCTCTACTTCCTTAGAAGTGACTGCATCATGCCTACAAGCACTGTGACACCAGGAAGCCTGTGGGACTAAACACCAAAAAGACTGTCCTTTAATTCTTCAATATCTTCCCATTTGGTGTTCTGCATATTTATTTTTTGTCATCTGCAAGCTTTAATAGTAGTTTTAGTAACTTTATGTGTGTTAAACTGTAATCCCAATTGTTTAATTTACCTGAATAAATAGGGAATGGAGCATCAGCATCTTTTCAGTAGTATGGAAAGCAGTAAAACAGTGTTGCATTTCTAACTGACAGGATACATTTAAGAGCCAAACCCAGGGAGCCTTTTTGGATGTTTGCTTCTCTGATGGTAGCAATATTAGACTTTATAACCAAACATCAGACACTGCAGAAAGAATATTACAGGTAATGACTTTCTAGAATTGTGTTGAAAGTTTCCATTTGTGAGAAGTGGACAAAAATTAATATAATTTCAATTAGGAAAGGATAAACTTCTCCATATGAAGACATACAAGAGTATTTCCTGTGGGCTTTGAGGAGTTTATTGTACCAGAGGGCTGATTTTGCAGATGAGATTTTGGGTCACTGGAGTTGTCCACAATTAACTTCTTAATGTTACATGACTTCTGCTTCTATGACATTTACCTGTCAAGTCCAGGTTTCCTTCGCATATGATAGAATCAGAAAATACATAGAGATTCATTGATAATTAAGCTGCCTTTGGTTTAGCATAATGTGGGTGAAAGTTCTTGAACACTCAAATCAGAAATTATCAAGTCTTCACTTATGTCTTGGCTGGCAGCTGCTGTTAAATCTGAGTGCACAACTGATGCATCTTTTTTTTCTGCACTCTTCTCTTCACTTGTTTTGTGTCCCGTGGTGCTTTCTGTGGAACTGTTTGTTTGCAGTGTTGGTGCTGTTCTAGCATTGGGATATCTGGGATATCTGTAGCAGCTGTTGCAATACACAAAGTAAACAATTGCTAGTTACAATTTGTAGCCAGTAGCAACCAAATATTGTTTATACAACTGGCTGGTTTGTGTTTGAAACTTTCAGCTGGAGTTCTCTTCTTGTGCCAGGAGAGGAGGAGCAGCAATGGCTCTGCCTATTTTGTGTATTTGCACATTTATGTGTGCACAAGAAAGGCTTTTTTGGTTGCCCTCATTTCCTAATCCTAACAGCAATAACAAACCATACATCTGCCCATGGATGCTGCTCTTTGTCATGGGATTCTGAAATCTCCTCTCACCATACGGAAAAGTGTGCACATGTTCCTGCTGTGCCTTTGCAATCTGAGTTTGTGAAGGAGGTTCTCAACAGGCCTTGGGTATAAGGGAGCTGGACATGTGTTTGCTGTACTCTGTTGAGCTGGTGTGTGTAAGTCCAGCCTCAGAATTTACACTATCTGTGCATAGAAGCCATAAACTAGATAACACAAGGTGACACCTTGCTGATTTGTTCTGTTTGCACCACCTGAGGCAATGCTGGGACTGGTTCATCCAGGGGAAAAGTGTCAGAGTCGGCCTTAGACCCTGCAACAGAGACTTGTGAGTTAGGAGATGCTGAAGGCAAAATGCATTAGGGGTGGCAGGGAGATAGGAATTCTGATTTGGGGAGAGAGAAGTAGGTGCTAATAGGATGGAAAAAGTAAGGAGACATTCTTGGACAAGAAACAAAGGGCCTTGAGTAAGGAAAGGATTTTCTAATACACTTTAAAAAACATTAGTAATTTGTGCTTGATAAACTTGTCAGTTTGCAGTGAGTTATGGTAATTTCCAAGCCAGACAGTAGTGCTGTATATTGCTTTGTATGTTACTTTTATATATGTTTAACGTTTATGTGACACTGTAAAGAAACAATGACGCTTGTTAAAACACTGAGGACACATTTCTTCTCTTGTGGTCTTAAAGATGAAATAGGACTTTTGGGAATTATTTAGCTTTTGTCACTGTAAATTGCTACTACATTCACTGTTATTTTGTGATGGAGGTAAATTTTACAACCCTTACTCCCTGATATTCTGATATTCAAGCATATACCAGTTTGTGCTTTGATCCAAGAAATAAAACCAGTCAAAATTCTTCTAAATCTGAGAAGTGTTTGCCATTCCTATGTCTGCTTTTTGAACCCAGTGATACAGCTGGAGAAAACACTTCTGAACTGTGAAGATGAATTTACAATGCTGTCACTGTGACACAGAGTTTGAAGTGTTTTGAGATTGGCACACTTTGGAAAATGAGAAACCTGACACTTCCACCTTATGCTCAGACAAAGAAAGTCGATCCTCTCTGACCAAAGCATGAGATTGCACATTCTGCCAGAGTAGCTATGACAGTAGTATTCTCAGGACTGAAGAGATTTCTTATAATTGCCACACCATTTTCCTGAGCAAACTCAAGAGTTTATGGTCACTGTGGAATTTAGAAATGCTTCAGTGGTACCATATTCTTTTAGGTTATGGCTGTTTAAACTTATGCTTTGATTTTTTCAGAATCTAAGCCAGAATAAGACAAATATCCCAGTCAAATTCAGTGGTTAGTGTGCTCACCTCTGCCTGACTTTTCTGTCCCCACTATCCTATTGTGCAGCTGGTCCTGCAAATATTGTCTTCATTTTCTGTTGGTGCTACTTTTGCCCTCTTTCAGAGATGTAGAGAGGCCATAGCAAACTAAAAGCAGCCCAAATGTCAAGCCAGATAGGGTTTTTCCTCCTAATGCACTATTGATAATGAAAGCTCAACAGAGCTCAAGTCTGCTCATGTCAAAAGCCTTCACAGAGAACCCTACAAGGCTGATGTTTTCACTGAAGGGGCAGGACATGTAGATATTTCCTAGAAAAACAAGAGAACTCTATCAGCCTGGAAAACACACAAATCCTGTAAAAATACATATTTGTAATGCTCAAGAGTAATGTTAACTCAGAGCACACAGTGCTTACTGTACAACAGGATTTGAGGATTTAGTAGCAAAGATCTGGAATAACATGGCAGATGCCTTGAATTAGAAAATAAATGCATGACAGTAGTAAACAGTCTCTTATTACATTTTTACATTGCTTTGAAACTTTGGAAACTCATCACAAATTCACATGCTGGAATATGGGAGTGGTTATATTTACTTTAAATGAGCAGTTAAATGGGACATAAGGGAAAATTTTAAAACAATTAAGTTACATTAATCGATATTGAACACTTCTCCCTTATTTCATGCTAAAGTATAGTGAAGCTTCTGACCTTTGTTTTTGAAGGTTACACTGTGAGAGCTGGGTCTGTTGAGAGAATTAATAAAACATTTTAGCCTATTTTTCTTTCAAGGTTGTGATCTCTCTGAAGGTCTCTGGTAGGTTTTACATGGTACTTAACTTAGCCCTCCCTTGGATTTTAATTGTTGTTGTTGCTGTTGGCTGCAGTGACTGACTGAAATCTGAACAGGGCTTGCATGATCCTGCTAAGGTGAAAAGACCAATCTGGCCTGATAAATTCCCTCAATCTCTCTCTCTCCCTACTTCTTGGAAAGTCTGGTAGTGGGGAACAAAGTATGGCAAGAGAGAGGGTGGTGTAGTGATGAGACTTTCACATATGAATATCATCCCTTTGAGTTTACAAGTCATGAAGAAACTTTACCACATGGGAACTACTGAGTGTGTATTCTAGGTAGGCATTTAATGGGATGGCCATACCTACATTAAACAGTTCTTAATTTACAGATCACATGCTGAGTTTAACAATAGGACAGGAAGCTCTCTTGTTATACTTATAAACAATGTCTCAGTTTACTTTCCTTTATATCATTACATGTTTCTTTTCTTAACTGCTAGTAGCTGAAGTCTGACCACAGTGTTATTAAGCAAGCTGTAAATCAGGGTTGTGAGTGCCTTTACAATCATAAAATCATTGGTCTGCTGATGTCCTGTTTCCCATGTGGGTGGGCACATGGATGAGGCAGAATCCAGGCCTGTGACTGGGGTAGGCTCAGGCCACATCAGGACAGTGAACAGTCTTTGATTTGACTGGAGTTAAATTAGGTATTGCATTTATTTAGCTTTTTTCAGTCTTTTGATTGTCATAGTGATGTAAGTGCTCTTCTGAATGTTTTAAAATGAAAGACCAGTTACTACTGGACTTACCAAGGAACTCAGGCTTACTTATTAAGGTAGAAACTTTACAGCCTGTGTCTATTTTATTTATTATTCCCTTGCCCGCTTCATTCTGCTGTGAAAGATATCTCTGAGTACACAGTTGGCAGTTATCACATCTCAAATGTATCTTCCAATGCAGTTCCAGATGGAATTATTGTTTCTTAGTATTGTGATATGGTCAGATACACAGGAGAATAGAAAAGTTTTTCAGCTGATTACATTTTCTATATAACCTTGATAAACCTCACAAATACATCAAGTCCAAATGTAACCCACATTCCAATGCCAAAAAATGTTTGGATGCTCACAGGATTTAAAAGATATGTTTAAGTGTTGTGCTGAATCATGCTATTGGCTTGGAATTAAATGTTTACAGATTTATGCCTTTAGACTTGCTTTTTTTTTTCTTTTTTTCTTTCTTTTCTTTTTTTTTAAAGTAACAGAAACTAGTGATGTCTGAATAGTGACATACTTTTACTGCTGTACATTGACATTTTGTACACCTTGTCTGGTGATCTGTTCCAGAAAGCACCAATCCTGGAAGTTTCCATCCATGTGTCCTGTAACACCTATCATGCTTAGCTGTGTTTTGAGTGAAGGTTATCCTATAAGACCATAGTCTCAGGGAGTAGAGGTGTTCTGTAGGTAGCAGAGCTTAGACTGTTCTGTAAGATCAGGCTCAGAGGAGATAACTAACTTGTTACCTTACATTACCCCAGAATCTGTATTGTTTTTCTTCTCTAAAAGGTATTGCTAGCCAGCAATAACTGATACATGAAAGTAGTCGAGCTATTTCACTAGATTTCACCAAGTGTCTCTGTGGTTTTTTCTTTTCTCAGTGGTGAAAAACGTGGCAGAACTTGAACTTCCTTATGTGAGACTTCAGAGCATGAATGAGTTGCACTGTAAGCTTGGGATCCAAAAGTGGTGAGTGAGAAGCTTACCACTAAGATGTGACAAGAAATCCCTTCAATAACTTAGTTATGAAGCCTTCAAGCTTCAGCAGCTAGACTGTTTTTTTTCTGAGGCCAGTCTTTAATTGGAATTGACTGGTTTCTGTGGTGTTGCATGTTTAAATTTTAGCACTGTATTATCCCTGAAGGATTCTTTATTGTAGCTAGCTATTTATTCCTTCTCTCTTTCAGAATCTGTAGAGAGGTGTTTTGTGGTTCCTTGCCTCCTAATATTTATACTTGCACAATGCAGTGACCACAAATAAAAATATACCCGTAAACAATACAGAAGAGAACTTTGAGTTCTGAGTTGCAAGCTGCCCCTCTGGGCAGAGGTGGATTACTTTTTATCTGAAGTACTCATTTCTATACACTAATATGCATAATACTTGAGGCCATAGCTTGATAATTTCTTTTAGTAAGTGGCCTGGCTTAAACAGCAGAGCACTCTTCTCCTTTCATTTGCTTGTTCCTTGGGCTACTCCTCCATTATGCTGATGGGATTGTGTGGGCAAACAGTGGTGAACTGAACTGGCGAGCTAACCTGGTCTAAAAATACTGGCTCTTTATTTTTTATTTGGTTTTGATGGCCTGTTTTTGGCCTGAATCAGTCCCCCGGTTCTGTTTGCTGTGCAGCAAATGGTGATGCTGATTTGTGGGTAAACCCTGGGGATGGGGAGCCTGGTGCTAAGGTCTCATTTGTCAGAGTGCCCCGAGGGGGCAGTTCGGCAGCACAGCAGGGCCAGTCTAATGGCTCCCTGCTGCCTTTGTGCTCAGGTCTATTTCTCCCTACAATGAAAAAAAAAAGAAATCTGCGTTTGTTTGCTTAGTGAGTTGTACTGATTGCAGCAGATGAATGAATGGAGCGGAAGAAGAAGAGACCATGTAAAGACATGGTGGCAGCAAGGAAAGGTACACAGAAATCTATTGTTTGATGCTGGCAACATCACTGGTTTAAATCTACTGCAGTGGCTGCTCTAGGAGCCTTACCAACTACTGTGTAAAGAAACCCAGAGCTGTTTGAGAAAAAGAGGAAAAAGTTCTATATTGTAACTTTCATGTTTGGTACCATCAAAATCAGTGGAGAGATTGGATAACCTGACCCCAGTTTATTTCCATTCTGCTACAACTTGTAAAGAATGTTTACAGGGCACACTTCAAGATCACATCTGTTGTTTGGTTTGGTGTTTTTTTTAATCTGGTAAGTAATGAAATCTTTCTGGATTGTGCTTCCATTTTATTTAGCTGAAAAATTGAAACAACCATTCAACAGAAGAATTTCTTCATGTTTTATTACTTTTTTTCACTTGGCCTGGAAAAGTTGTATGGATCCTTCTCTCAATACACTGCTGATGGATTGTAGAATTTCACTGAACATGCTACATATTCAGGTAAAACTGAAAGGACTTTGTAATCTTAAAGATTACCTTTCCCACATTAATTTAATATTTTATACAGATTCTTGACATATTTATAAATTATTCTTCTTGGCACTGATTTGTGCCACTTTTCTAAGTGCTGGATATAGCTGTTGTTGATAAGGGGGCATTGTTGGTGTTTGGGGGCTTTTTCTCCTTCAAACTCTTGTATTAGAGATTCTAACTCACTTATGGCTTATGCATTACAAAAATATTACACCAAAAAGACATATTTCAGTATCTATATTTTCAAGGTAATATATGTATCCTAATGTTCCTAATATGTAGGCACTCTGCCATCATATGAGAGCAGGTAGGTGAACCATAAGTTTATTGAATTGTACACCTACAGACAGCTTTGGAAACTATCAATTCATGAGGAAAGAACAGTGTGAAGTGACCTTGTCCTAAAATCAAAGGCTTTGTTTAAAAACCAAAATAAACCGCAAGCTTTCTATTTCTATGCGTTTCTGAATGTTTATGTGAAAGGAAATACATTTTTGCTGACTTTTTCTGCTATTTTTAAAAATTCTTTTGAGGCAGGCAAGGAAGTTAAGAGGAACTGGGTTAAACGAACAGATGAGCAGATGCAGGAACTTCAATTTCTACAAAAAATGTAAACCAAGCAAAGGTAAACCAGCATTTTAAAAACCCAATCAAAACAGATCAAAGAAGTGGTTTTTTTAAAGAAATTATACTAGGGGCTGTGACTTCAAAAACAGACCATGGTTTTGTGGAATCACTTGAACAAGAAACCCAGGTCTCTCATCTCCTGGTCAGATACTGAACCACCGAATATAAAAGGAGATTCCTATCTCTGTTAATATTAAGAAAAAAAAAATCCTAACAGTTTAAGCTGGATCTCAAGGGCTGGCAAGAAGTACTTGATTGAATGCTATTCTTCTCTGCAAAACTCAGATGCAAAAGATTGTCATTCAGTTTAGGCAACTAGATGAAAATTCAGACTGCTGGGTTGTTGTTGACAGTATTTCTTGCTTTAGTTTTCTCTTACTATTATCATATCTGCTAATTATCCAAAAGACCCATTTCATCATATCCTGTTAAAAAAAAGTTAAAAATCAAGTTTCTTATTCTGGACTATGAGCACTATTCTCTGAATCAAGCACTGACTTATTGTGTGAATCTGTGTCCTTCTGGAAGAAAGGGTATTAGGAAGTTTAAACACTTGTTTTATGTTTTTTATTTTTTTTCCTTTTAGTTTCTTTTTTCATTTTTTCTTCTCAGAATCACAAGACCTACTTGCCTTTACAGCAAATTGTGTTAGTTCTGTCTTTTTGGTGCAGTTGCCAATGCAGATTTGAGAAATACAGTTTTGTGGTACATACAGCTTGATGTTTGATCCTTTTATTTGTGGCTTTTGAGAAGAAAGCTGCTAAGCTGACATCCATATTGGCAATGATGAGATTAGCTGCTGCATGATGCTGCCTACTAACCAAATTAGAGGTCAGCTTTAAAATCAACAGGTTAAGAATTTGGCAGGTTACTTTTCTTGTAAGTACTTCACTGACATTGCTGGAGTGTGTAGATAGAAGCCTCTTAGAGTCCCTCAGAGAGAGAGAAGAATGCATGGATTGAATTAAATTAGAGAAATTTCTCTAATCAGTTAGAGAAATTAAAATATATTTAGCCACGCAGACATGAATTAGGAGTCTAGGAGTGGTAAGTTTTAGTTTTAAGTAAGTAGAAATATTATTAAGTCACATAGGTATGAAGTAGAAGTGTAAGTTTTAGTTTTAAATAAGTAAGAATACACTATAAGTGCCTTAAGAGAGTAAAAAGCCCTAAACCCTAAAGTTCAAGCAGCCTAAAGCTTAGTTAAAAGTTCAGAAACTTAGCCCCAGACATAATAAAAACATAATAAGAACATTGCTTACATTTTCTAGATAGAACAGACAGAACCATTTATGTGAATAGATAGAGCTATGTGTGTAAAATATGCCACTACTTTCATACTCTAAAATTAAGATTCTAATAGGTGTAGAAGGAACGTTTTAGGTTCATGTTTTTAGCTCATTGGATGATTTCTGAATAAAAACTCCTGTATTGAGGTGAGAGAACACCATCACTACCACCACCATCATCACCACTTAGAAGAAGAATAGGAAATGCCAGGAAGCTGCTGCTGCTTCTTCTGCTCAGGACTCTATACCAAAAAGCTTTAGCATGGACTTTAATATTCTGAACTCTTTGCCTTCAAGACTGATGTACTTCTGCAATAAACAACTTTACAGCAACAAACAACTGCTCCTGTCTCTTTGAAGACCCAAAGCTGTGAATAATTCGACAACTTTGTATTTACATTCACTTCCTCTTCGTGAAAAATAAGGTTGGAAGGTCTGGAGAGAAGGGGGTGATGTGCTTTAAATCTCTTCCACTTGTCCATATACCCTTCCAAACCCATTCTGAAACATATTCCCTTGGCAGCCTTTACAGCAGCGAAATATCTCGCTTCACTCTGCTGTTTTCTTTCCTTCCTAGCATTCCATGTCATGCTTTACCTGCCCCTTTCCTTTCCTTTTGGAGGTAGTCAGAGTTTTGTGTGGGAGCAAAATAACTGCTTTAGCCAGTTTTATGCTTGCTAAGACTCCCCCTTCCTACCTCCCACTTGCTCCCTCCCACAGGGAAAGTGTTCCGGTAGAGATTTCAGCCGTTTTATTTGTACATTGTATAAAACTAACCTAATCGACTCCCTCTGTTCATCAGTTGGAGGGTTTTTGTTTCATTTTTCTGTTTGTTTGTTTTTCCAGGGTATACAAAGGAAGCCAAAGAAGACATGCTGGAGTTCAGATTTGAGTACAATGACTCAGGCACATGAAACTGGATAATTCTGTACACAAAACAGGTTATTTCTCAATCCTTTTAGGAAAGGATCAGAGTAAAATGTAATCTTACAGGGTTAGTCATGCTGAGGCTGGGCCATAAGGAACTGCAGCTTGTTTGTTGCACTATAAGGATGTTAAGAGCAGGGTAAAATTAACTGAGTCAGGAAGGTTATAGTTCAGTAGTTAGGGACTGTAATTTCCTCTTGGAGAAGGAAAGGAAGAGTCAAGTATGTCATTTTGAAAAAAACAGAAAGTTCTCTGGTTCACCTTCTTTAGACCTTTGTGTTCAGCAGCTGCTTGAAGAAAATGGTATCAGAACAGACGATGGAGGCAGCCAAAGGCCAAGAAATGGTAAGCATGTGTGTTGGTATAGGAATTTGTATTTAATATGAGATAAGGCTGCTACTCTATCACTCTTACAACCGTGCTGAAAGAAGTACCATTGAGGAAAAGTATCTTGCACATTCCAAAATTTCAGTCCAGAATTAATTGACTATAAAGCACATCTTTGCTCAGTTTTACTGAAATAATTTTCTGAATGTTAGGTTTATCATCTCAGCTTTAATAGTAAGTTTTACATTCTCTCTCCTTAACTTTGACTTTTTCTGAGTATGATAAAGGTTATAGATGGTATAATTTTTTTTGTATGTTCTGCACTACCCTGTTGTACCCATTTCTGCCTTTCAATTTTTCCCCACTTTGCTTGCTTGCTCCATCTGCTGCAATGTCAGACCAAATTGAGATCTGTGACATTCACACAGAGAAAATTTTTTCTTTTAAATAGAAGTGTTAATAAAGTAAAATTCTGATTTGTAGCTACAATAATTCTATCTATTGTGTGGGCCTTTCAGGATGGAAGGATGTTTAGATATTTGATATTTTTAAAAAATAATTTCCAGCATTATTAATGTCTTTATTTAACCTTGTGATATCTAAAACTTTGTCTGCCAACTGAAAATGTCTGAAGAGGAAAAAAGAAAGGACAATGTGTAATCTTCTAGGTACATGCTGATTAGAGCGAGCAGTGAGGAAATGAACAGCATGTTATTTCATAGCTTTAAACTATAACTGATTCAGAAGAAAAGGCCAATTTTAATCTCGGGAAAGATTGGATCTCTTTATTTCTAAATTTATTTCTAATGGAAATAAACTTTTATTTATGAAGATTAGCATTCACTACGTAACTAGTCAGCTGTGGATAGTAGCTTATACTAAAACACAGAATTATGAGAGAAGGGCCACTCTGGCAGTTCATTTCTTGCACTGTTGCTGCTGGGTGTAACTGAATGCTGATTTTCTCAGCATATTTTCTTACAGTACGTAGAAGAGCATTTCAGCTTATTCTCAATTTGCATTCGTCAAGCTGTTCTGGAGATCAAGATGCCTGAATAGATGAAAAATAGTCAGAAATCCAGCATCCAACAGAAACAGGTTAGTGAGTGAGAAATTGTGTCCAAAATGTAAATACAGTGTGTTCTTGTCTTGTTCAGTCCAACCTCTGTTTCCTGGCTTGGTAAACTTCTAAAAAATTTAGTAAGAATTTCTTTGGGTAGGAAAAGGAAGAAAACCTGAGTTTTTGGGAGGATGAAGAAGGCAAAAAACATGTCTGAATAAAATATTTTATTTTAGCTTGATGGTTCAACAACTTGCTTCATTTTATTTGCTTATTGCAAGTCTTTCTAAATTATATATTTGAAATTTACAGAAAGATACAATGTATATGGAGATCAGGTATGTATGTCTGCACGCATCTGCTGATATATTTTACAGACTTGTACTTTGATTCCACACTAGGATTGTTTGTGCATTTGATTTTCCCTCTGGTTGGGAATCATACACATTTGGAAAATCTGACATGTTACATGTCCATACACAGACATTCCCATCTGGTAAAAGATGCAATTCCAAGCTCATTTGCAGGAATCAGTATCCATTGCTGATTGCTCCTGAACAGCTAAATGATGTTGCTCTTTCAAGTCATTTGTTGAATGAAAGGGAATAACATAAAGTGAATTAAAATAAATACCTCTATTACAGTGTGTGATTGGCTGAAGAAAAATATTTCTAAAAGAAAAATATTTCTGAAAACTCAATCCGAATTCAGAAAAAAAGTGATGTTACTGTACCTTCAGAAATCATAAAGCCAATCACTAACTGCTCTTCAATAAGCAAATTGATTAA
Organism: Toxostoma redivivum; assembly: GCA_013397375.1. NCBI lineage: Eukaryota > Metazoa > Chordata > Aves > Passeriformes > Mimidae > Toxostoma > Toxostoma redivivum. Next base: position 163,459 of record VXBI01013966.1, on the reverse strand, counting down.
ACTTGTGTGGTGGTTCTCTTGCCCCTATCTTTGAAGTGCTCTGTACTTGTTACTGCTGGAGGTGAGATTCTAGGCTAGGCATGGCCTTCAGGATTCACAAAGAACTTGCAAATGATATTAAGAGAGACAACATTTTCTGACTAGAATTGTACCTATGCTGGAGACTGAAGAATGTGGTTTAGTGGCTTTGCTGTGGCAAAGCTTTAGCAAGGACTAAGTTCTGTGGCACTCTGGGCTTGAGGCCATTGGTCTGATCTGAACATATTTAAAATATTTTTTTGTGAGAAGAACAGCCTTGGACAGGGCAACAGAAAATCACTGAGCTTATCAGCTGTGTCTGGCTGCTGACACAAAACTCAGTGAGCTAAAAAAATTAAAGCTGATAGTTAGAATAGAGCTGTTAAAGCAAGTTGCAGTATGCTCTTGTGTTAAACTGATAGTATGGAATGGTATGTGTAATTTTATACAGCAAACTTGAAGTGGTTTATGTCTTCGTACACCAAGCTGTGTTTTTAGAGAATTAATATCAAATCTTAAACCATGCTTAGCTAGCTTTGAAATGATGTGATCACAATGTTCTTAAGGATTTCCTCTGCTATTTACCTATTTTTTTTGCAAGATGCTTGAAAAATGTAGTAAGTTTATCTTCTGTACATTCTCATCTGAAAAAGCATTGATTGAGTTGGGTCTTTATAATTATGGCATTAGCATCCCCAAGAGTCTTATAAATCTTTGCTCTGAGTTGGAGAAAAGTTTAACTGAGGCTGAAAGACTCTGAAAACTTATTGCTGACTCATGAGAAGAAAAATGTAACTTTTATTCTGTTTCTGATCCTGTAGGATACATGTTACTACTAGCTTAGCATAACAGCCTGGAAAGTCTTGTCTGAATACACAATCTAATGCAGCAGTAAGATTTAGTAGGAAAATGAAGAAGCATAGGTGGACTTTGCAGATAGTGAGGCTGTGATGTAGAAGTGCCTGCACCTAGGCAATTCTGCTGTTATGTCTTTTAGAAATCTTGAAATAGGCATGAAATAAGTTCTACATAGATAATTTATGCAAAACCTGGTTCCAGATTCCTAATGCCTTGATGTTAGTTAATGCAGCATGGTTATCATACCTTCATGATAGACACTCTTATTAGATTTTCAGGACATTTACTTTACAAACATATATTGAGAAGATAAATCAGTGTCATAAATTTTCCTAATACAACAGAAAACTGCAGATACAGGCAATGGAATAGTATAATTTGCCTGCTTATACCTGCCAGATGATATGGTATTCAGAAGTTTCAGACAGTACTTGGTACCCTTCAGGAAAAGTTGAGTTGAAAGGCAGCATTTAAGTAGTTGTTATGGTTAAAGAATGTGTGATTAACAGAAGTCAATCTAATTCAGAAGGCCTATTAGGCAGTTAAAGTATCTGCATATATATCCTTGTGGTCACAATAATGCCAAATAACATCGATGTTGGCACATTTGGAACTGCTGTTAATCCACACATACTGTACACTGTAATAAGGCTTAGGGCAGAAACAACTGTTCTTGTGTTCTATTCCATCAGGAAAAAAATAATTCTATTCTCTCTGGAATATCCCAAAGAGATCAATCTGAACTGTATTATGTGAGATTTTCTAGCTTGTTTATATCTACCTATAATTATTGAAATGCATATGCCCTTCTAACTGTTTATTTGTTCCCCTGCATGTAGTTCATTTGGGTTGTATCTCAAGTAAAAGATTTTTAGTTAGGCCAAATGAAGATGACTGTGCATTTGAGAATATAAGAGAAAAGGACCTTAATAATTTACTTTAGATACTGTCTTTCAAAATGAATTGTCTGAAAATAACAAACTCATTGTTGAAGTCTTGAATTATAAAGCAAAAACCAAAAAACAAAACAAACAAAAACCTCCACACAAACCACCCCCAAAAAACAAAAAAGCCCAAAACAAAACAGAAAAATCAAACTAAAAATCTTTACCGTAATTCCTTGCCTGTGCACTGTTCTTTAGAGTTTTTACAAATATAGTTACCAGTGAGAATGGGTGCTGAGACTCTGCTTTTTTGTTTTGTTTTTCCTTTCCCCAGACACTGTTCGAGCAGAAAGGGTGGGATATGACTGGAAAAGGTGCTACTCTATTAACAAGGAAAAATTACTTACACATTAGTTTGTAATGTTTCTGTGAGAGTCTGTGATTAGTGTGATGGTTGAGAAGGCTACTGCCACCTCGGCATTGTTTGGGAAAGGCATACATGTCCTCTGATCCTTCCAAGGAGACCAGGCTGTTTTGGTTCGTTTACTGACCTGCTGAGGTATCATCCATCCAAAAAAAAAAAAGCTACACTAATATTTTGGGTGAAGTCAAATAACTTCAGACCCCACCCTTTCTCCCCTCACTCCTGCTCCCATTCACTTTTACTCAGAGAACCTTGGTGCTGAGGCGAGGTGGAGATAGAAGCACTGTACTTTGGCCTAAATTTTTAGCTTGCTGATTGTTGTGGTTTTACAGGGATAGCACACACAGCAGCGTCAAAATTGCAGAATCACAGAATCAGCTAGGTTGCAAAAGACTCTGAGATCGAGTCCAACCTCTGCCGGAACACCACCCCATCAACCCCACCGTGGTCCAGTCTTCAAGTCTTTAAGCACCTCCAGGGCTGGAGACTTCCCCATCTCCCTGGGCAGTGTCTAACCACCCTTTCTGTGAAGAAATTCCTCTAATGTCCAACCCAACCACGCCTGGCACAGCTTGGGGCGATGTCTTCTTGTGCTGTCCCCTGTTCGCTGTGAGAAGAGCCCGGCCCCCCCGGGTTCAGGCTCCTTTCAGCGCTCACAGAGCGCTCAGGTCACCCCCGAGCTTNGGCAGGGCGCTGTCACCCCCGGCAGGCCTGGGCTGGGACCCGGGGAGGGATACGGGGACGGGCCCTGCGCAGAGCCCGGCCCGGCAGCGTGAGAGGTGGAGCGCTGTGGTGGGAGAGCAGCGGGAGCGGTGCCAGCCTTCGCGGGAGGGGAGGGAGGGAGGGAGGGAAACGGGGACGGGGACACGGACACGGCCGCCCTGCTGACAGGGCATTGGTAAGTGTGCGGCTTGAACGTGCTTTCTAGGAGAAAACAAGAGAAGTGAAACTGAAGTACGTATTTTAACCTGCTGTCATAACTATCTTTGATGAAGCAATTCTTGTTTTTGAGGAAATGGAGTTGTTCCCTTTTTTATTTTCTAGACCACACTAAGGCTGCTGCACATTGTTATTGTGGTGAAAAGGTAGGGATAACACCTGAATTGTAGACAGGGAAGTAACTAGAGACAAACTATGGTGAGTAATATTGAATCGAAAATCCATCAAATCTGAGTATCAGAGGGTATATAATTAGTTCTTTGAAGATCAGTCTTGAGACCAATCTTATTAAATATTTAATAGGTCTTGATGTAGCAATTAGAACTTTACTGTCTTAATTTGGTTGTGATGAAGAGTTGGGAGGCACTGACAGTATGAAAGAGGGTTATAGTACTACACAGAAAGAATTGGGTGATCCTGAGAACTAAGGTATGAAATAAGTTCAAAAACAATGTAAAGAATAAGGGTTTAGAGTTGTAACCTTGCAAGCAAAAAATTTGTAGACGAAATTCTTATCAGTTGAAACCAACACAAAACCAAAGAATGTTAAATAGTTACAAGATATTTAATTGAGGAAAAAGTAAGTGCTGACTGCAGTGATCCAGTTAAAGGAGTTACTGTTATCCATGAACAGAACTCCAGAATTCTTTGTATAATGTTAATCATTCTCAGCGAAAAAACTGAAACAGAAACAGGAAGATATGCCGAGGTCAAGGAGGGAAATTAAGAGTCTGTTTGGAGAGGCATTTGGCTTTTTTAAATTTTGCAGAATAATTGTAGTTTTGTTTTTTGTTTAACCATCAAGATAAACACTATGAGGGAAGTAAATTGAGCTAAAGGATGATGTTAATACATTAATAATTTAACATAGATTTTAAGATTAATAATATATGAAAATTTCTAACACACGATATTCAGGACCAGCCTTCCGAATGGTCAAAGAGCAAAAACTGAACACTTACTAGATGGAATGTGACTGGTTTGTAAAAACAATATTTTTATGTGCTGCAACAGAAGCCTAAGCTTAGTGTTACCTGTAGACTATAGATCAGTTTTTCTTTTTTGTTTGTGAAGTAGGTTGTTAGCAAGAACTTAAATTATTAAATTGTTAAATTGTTTTTTAGAAGAAAAGTATTTATAGTAGTGTTTGCAGTCGAATAGTAGAGTTGGTGACAATCAGGAAATGACAATGGCTCATTGCTGTGGTTTTTGTGTTAAAGAAAAGGTTTGGTGAGTAAGCTGAATTGAAGTGTAGTATGTGCATCTGCTGTTTTCTTGCCAGAGCAGTGTGAGTTTGCCTCTGCAAGAGGAGACTCTGATCTGTAATCAGTGACATGTTTCCTTTCTGCAGGTTTTGGTGTCCTTTAACTAAAGTTGTTTCATCAGCAAGAGTGAGGGATTTAAAGCAGTGCTTTAAGTTAATTGTGTTACCTCACATTCTTTTGAACTTAATGTTCAGCACCTGTGGCCTTGAAGTCCTCATCTTCAGCTCAGGACCTGAGATACTTGGTTGTCCAAGGAGTGAACTACTACTTGAGGCTCTTCTAGAGATTTGGGTATGCTGGAATTTCGAGGGTTGCCACTCTTTTCTTTTGGTCAGTCTGTCAGTTCATATCTTCCCACATGATCTCAAGTTGTGGATGTTCCACTTGCAGATAGATCAGTTAATAAGCACGTGATATTTTAGAAGGCATTGGTTTATACATGTTATGTGAAGTACATGATCCCTGAAGCATTGGGCTTTCTGGAGAGACTGTCCATAGAATGCTGTTAGAGCAGGCAACAGGCCTGTCTTGGGTGCATGGGCTTGTTCCACCAAATTTCTATTCTGAGTGTTTATTGTGTTTGTAAGTCAAGAGCACAGATACTGAAATGGTCAGTTTTGTTGTGGTTTGCTTTGCTATTTAAAGATTATATTAAATATGTGGGAAAAACGGCTATATCTTGTGCAGTGCCCCACTGCAGCCTTGTCTGTACTTACAGGACTTAGATTCCGGTTTCTTTCATATATCAACATCACTTTTCCAAGTGGCATTTTTTCTTTTACTTCATCAATAAAATTTCAATTGGCTGAGTGGAGCAGAGCTGCTTAAACACCGGTTTTGTCAGTCAGCAAATTTCTGACATCCAAGTAATGCAGCTACATCAGCTGAATTTTATAATATAAACTCAAAGGCATACATCCTATAATGCTTAATGATGATATTCTTCAGCATGCTCAAGACCTCTTAGAATGTCTGACTGGCACTACTGGATGGTGACAGAAAAAGGGCAGCAGCACATTTTAGAAAAGGCTTAGGGTGTGTGGGCTTCCCATGGATGGTGTAAAATGCTTGTCTTTTTCACCTCGGAGTTTTTTAGCCACAGAAGAATATGCCTGTCCCTGTTATGTGTTAGTACCTTAGGGGCTGGTTCTCTCTGAAATTGGGTGTCTTCAGAGTTCTGCTACATCCAGGCCCATCAGCTTTTACTCAGGGTTACTGAGTGGGGTTGTAGATACAGGTGATGCAGATCTTCAGGAAGCATAAAAGCAAAGTACCACACCAGAGGCTTTTGAGGAGAATGGGTGCATGTAGCATCAAAGACATTTCTTACATGCAGAAGTGGTTGGGTTGAAAAATTATAAAGAAGGCTAAAAGAAATTGGCAAAAAAAGAAAGGAGGCAGAAAGGTAGCACATGAGCTTCAGTGTACACAAAGTAAGATGATGTCTTGGGTAGAATAATCTAAACCATGCTCACATGGTGGTGAACTCACAACTGGCAGCTACCAATCAAGTGAAAGTGCTTGGAGTTACCATTGAATGTTCCCTGGAAACCTAAGCTCAGTGTGTCGTGGCAGCCAGAGAGGCAAAAAATGGTGACTGTCCTCAGAGAGGTAGTTAGAAGGAGAGAGAGGCCACCATTTTGCTGCTGTAGCTGGGGTACCCCCATCTAGGGAAGTGTGTGTGGTTCCAGTCTCTGCATTGGAAGAAGGATACAGTGGGATAGGGAAGAGTGACCTAAAGGGACAAGTGGATCAGCATCCTTAAGAGAAAAGACTGAAGAGTCAGAATTGTTCACAGAGGATATTGCTGGGGCATGACCAAGAGTTATGCAATGAAGGCACTAAGTAAAGTGAGTGCTGGGTGTGTGTGGAGAGTAGACTGCAGGGAGCAGCCAGGCTCAGGTGCTCTCCTAAAGGGGGATCTCTGACAGCTGCTGTTGAAAGCAGAGTGCTGGGTGAGCTGGATCAGTCTGAGCCAGGACACCAGTTTTAGTCAACTTATGATCAGTAAGACTGGAATAATTCTAGTTCTGCATGGTTCAGTTTTGGCTTCTGAACTGTTAGAATTTGCATGTACAGCCTAGAAAAAGCAGTAAGCAACAAGGTGCTTGCCAGGACATGGGTTGTAAAGATAGGGTCAGCTATGAAAAGCTGCAGAAGAACCCTGTAAAACTGAGTAACTGGATAATGCAATGTACAGGTACATGAAGTCAGTGTAAGTAGAGAGATTCAGAAAGCATAAAGAGAATCCCAACTTCCCGTATGAAATACTGGACTTTCAGTAATGAGCAACATCTTGTAGTTTTGATGAATGGTTCCATGACAATGTAACAATGTAAAGCATTAAAGTGTAAAATGTAACAGTGTTAAGCAGCAGTGAAAAAGGTAAAACAAACAGTGAATATTACAGAGAAACAAGTAAAGAACAAAGCAAAGAATTTTGTCATGACACTTGTTAATCCATGGGTCACCCTGAACATCCTGATTGAGTCACTCCTACTCTGTCTCCCAGCTCAAAACAGTAAAAATGAGTGAGATTCGGAGAAGCAAAACAAGAATGGTCATAGACACTGACCCTCTTCCAAATGAGGAATGACCAAGAAAGCTGGACTGCAAAATTCATCCTGGAAAGGGATGTCTGAGGAGGCTGTGATGAAGGCCTGTAGAATCATGAGTGGCAGGAAAAGAACGGGCAGACATGCACAGTCTGTTCTTCCTGCAGGAGAGCTGGGGGTCCACAAAGGAAGCCCCTGATTCAACAAGATCAAAAGATGTTTTCCTCATAGGTAACTGACTTGGAGAACTTACCAGAGTATGTTGTGGGTATTCAAAGTATTTATGTTGAAGAGGAGAAAGAGCAGATTCAGAGGTGGAGGCAGAGCCAAATATATAGAAACGCCATCCATTTTGAATAGAAGAAGCAGTATTATATATGCTTGTCCTATTCTATGTTCTTTCTGGCCTTTGCTTTTTGCCACCATTTGAAAAATTATACTAGGCCTAAATAGGCCTAGTATAATTTTTGTTGTGATTTGCTGTGGCTACTTTTATGTTGGCTCTTTATTCACAAAAGTAATAATTGATGAGTACTTTTTTCACAGTTTATCTTCATCTTCCTCAAATAGAACTTGTGAAACCTCTTTAAAGAAACATGGATATTGCTGTTCATTGACTAGACACTGGGTTTCATGCTGAATATTCAATCTTTTACAGATAAGTTACTGGTATTTGCTAAGTTATCTAAAGGTAGAGGTTTCCCCTGTATATGTTATGTGTTTTGTTTTCAGGCTCAGCAGGATAAATTCATGCAATTGGTAAACATCAATTCATCTACTTCACTCTCAGATTCTTTTCAATCATCTTTCATTGCATTTTTGGTCAATTCCAGCCCCTGTGCAGATCAGGAGCTTGCAATTGGCCTCCCTAGTTTTCCTTTTGTTAATTATTCCCAGGACTTGTCTGTTGTCCTGGGAATGCTTAGCTGCTGGTTTACTCCTTTCAGTCCCTTAAGACTGAAGTTGGGCAGACACTAGTACTACATGTTTGCCTTCGTGAAGAATTTTTTTAAGCCTAAGCATGGTGAAGCAACTATTTATGCCAAAGTAGTATCACTATGTATATACTAATTAGACATACAACCTTAATAGTGTTACCATTTCATCTTACTATATCACATAGTGTGATCCACCATGATACAGTTACTTTTTTAAAGTCATGCTGTGTTGATAGATATTTAGAATAATTGAAAGAGTAAATATATCAATTTACTGTTTGTCTTTGATAAACTGCTTTAGTGATTTACTGTGCAAGCATGGAAATTCTGAGCAGAAATATGTGTATCCAGCAATTGTAGTAAGAGTTGCTTGTTTAACAGTGTTAGTTGTCTTTTCATTGGTATATTAATATAAATACATCATGGTATAAAATAATGAAATTCAGTGAACAAGCAGAGCAAGATATTTTTTCAAAGGTAAAGTCAAGCATACAGTTATTTATAAAAAACTCACAAATTTAGGAGACATCTGCTTTTAAAAGTGACTTACTTCTGTTCATTAGCCACTAAACCAGATTTGATGTTGCACACTAAGGCCATGTCATCAAGATTATGTATAACTAAGGATATATAAGCTATTATATATATTAAGGGGGAAAAATTAATAAAATATGAACTATATAACAAGTCATTTGGTGACACGTTCTTAGTTTGTTTTATTGCTTTTATTAAGTTCTGATTTCTGAAAATTCCTGCTGGACACAGAAAATTTTTCCCCATTTTAGTAAATGTGTCATCTCAGACTTACTGTTTGTCTACTTAAGGATTGGGATTTTTGTGTGGGGCTGTGGGGAGTGTTTTGGATTTAGTTTTTTTAAGAAACAGGCAAAAATACATACTTTCTAAAATTAAATACCTTTGGTTTCAGAACTCAACATACCTAAGTCCTCATTTCACTAATAAAGGATCAAAGCTTAAATGAGAATGTTGTTTATACTGCAAAGAAGTAGCAGTTTGGATTTCAGAATCCTTTTAATAAAGTTTTATAAAGTCTTATTTTCAGGCCTTTCATAATTGCCTTCCCAGGAAAATAGAAAACACCACAAATGTAGGAAAAGGGATCTGTTTGTCCAGGCTTACACATCACACCAGTATCTAAAGGGAACCTACAAGAAAGCTGGAGAGGGGCTTTTTGCAAGGACATGAAATTATATGACAAGTGGGAATGGCTTTAAACTGACAGAGGGAAGGTTTAGATTGTATAAAAGGATGAAATTCTTTCTTGTGAGGGTGAAGAAAAACTGGAACAAGTTGCCCAGAGAAGCCATGGATGCCCCATCTCTGGAAGTGTTCAAGGCCAAGCTGAATGGGGCTTTGAGCAGCCTGGACTAGTGGTGTCTAAGATGTCCCTGTCCAGGGCAAGGAGGTTGGACCAGATGAGGTTTTAAGGTCCCTCCCGGCTCAAACCATTGTGTGATTGTGTGCGTCCCTGCAGTGGGACAGGAATTCTTCATTCCACGTGGTGGCAGTGTCCATCCAGACTCCAGCGCTGGTTCTGCCTCGGCAGCCTGCGGCCAGCCAAAGATACCCTCATTCCTCTGTCCATGGCTTTTCCAGAGCACTGCTCCGAGTCTGCAGCAAATTTAAACACAAACACTTAATTAAGAGTGGGACAAATTTTCTATACTCTCCTAAAAAACAGACAATTAAACCAATAACAAAACGATATGAAGTAACCTTTAATATTTTCTTCATTAGCATATATCCTACATGTTTCCAGCAGAAACAAAAATGGAATTTGGGTACAGCTTTGTGAAAAGGTTGATAATTATGACTGATATGATTCAATAACTTTATATAAAAACAAGTGTATTCGTACTGACCACAATGATTAGAGAAGTACTGCAGCTATATATTGGTTTAATTGAGCCAATTATGGGGAATTAAAGTTAGAGATTATTTGAAGAAATCTGTAAATTGCCTTTTTTCCTAAATAGTTCTTGTGCAGAAGATGAAAGATGAGCAATGTTTGAAAATACTTAGCTGTATATTTGATGGAAGTTAAATGTGCTGAAACATGTAATGCAACTGAATTACCAGTTAAGGATAAAATGTTTGTGGATCTGCTTGTTGATAAAGACATTTTAAAAGAATGATCTCTTTCTTACTTTTCCCTTGTTTTGTGTACTTAAATACACAAAAAAGTTTGTACTGTTTTATCTGGGGAAGAATTCTGCAACCCTGGATTGGCATTTGAGATCTTGTGTATTTTTTATGTTATAGTGTTGACATACTGTGAAATAATAAACAAAGCTCCCTGTTTCCCAATACCATCATCTGCTGCATTCATAACAGCAGCCATAGTTGTTAAAACTTTTTCATAAAGCATTTTGTAATCTGTACTTGTACAGCCCTTTGTATATGCAGTGCACCAGAGTTTCTTACAGGGTGGTCCTGACATCAAGAGATCATTACCTGTATGTCTCATGTCTGCATAAGGGAATGGAAATGATTGGAAACACATGGCAAAAAAGAATTTTATTCTTCTTGCACCTACCCATGTGGCTGACTAGGGACATGAGAGGGGATATAGGTGTTATGAACCTGCTGTGATACCTCAAATCCAGGAACTGGTGAAAAAATAACTAAAGTTAGAAAGAAAAAGTCTGCAAAATATAGCAGTATGTAAAATAGGCATCATGCTGTACTTAATCTGGGGTGCTGCTTTTAGCAACAGGTCATGTTAGTGGAGCTATAAACCTCTTCCAGTTGTACTGGAAAAATAAAGTTTTCTAATAGAAAATAGAGAACTCAAGTGGATTTCGATGTACATACTGGGTTTCTTTCCTAAATGGAAATGAGTTGACATAATTTTTTACTAAATGTAATATTTATTCAATTAAATGACTTCTCAGTAACTTACACATAAATACATGTGTGCATGAAAACTTACCAAGGAATTTCTCCCTCAGTATTTTAAGCAAAGTACTGGAATGCTTTTCATTCACTTAAATGATGAAGAGGAAGAGCTGTGCAAGCCACTGCCCCTGAAGTGCTGTCAAAGTGCATTACAGAAAGAGGATGCTGTTTACCACAAGGGAGTTGACAAATGCAAATTTTGCAAGTAACACGAGTATTCTGTGTTTGCTGGCATAGGAGGTTACTATTTCCTGGATTTGTTTTAGTTTCCACTTTTTGGTGGTGGCAGTTTCCCTAGTGGTAATCTTACTGATGCCTAGGCTCTAGATGTCATGGTGTGTATTAATACTGAGAAGTCTGAAGCAATCTGATATTATTCTGTAGTACTGATGATGTGTTGTTTTAAAATAGGGGCAATTAGTTCAGCTTTCCTGAATGTAGTGGGAAATACTGTTGTTTTGCAGAACTGGTATGTCCTGTGGAGCAGTGATCGGGTGATTAGTCCCAATTTGGCAGGTTCATTATTCCTTTTGTAGTGGAGGGATGAGTCCCATGAGTGATTCTTTCTCTCATGTGGAGCCATTCTCTCCTGTTCCTGGGGCTATTTGGTAGCTGTTGAACTTAAGGAGAAATCAGAGACAACATATTTACTGTAAAATGAAAATGTGCACAGTTAACACAAATTTTAGGACTAGTTTAAGAAGTGACAGAACTTACATTTATCTCTGTGGTTCGTATTTTTCAAGATCACTCCTGGCTTCTGCAGGTGAGAACGTGTCCTGCAACAGATCAGTGTGTGACAAGGAGTTGTCATTATACCCAGTATAGTGAGGGACAACTGACTCCTATTAAATAAATTATTTTTACAGAATCACTTAATATAAGCATTCCTTTTGAAAAAAAAAAACAGGTTGGTTAAATTTTCTTATCCTGGACTAGCCCACATTTAGCTCTTTAAGTTGAAGAGGCTTACAGCATAATTTCTAAAGTAATTAATTAAGAAGTACACTGTGTTGAGGCTAAATAAATATATAAATGTAGGGAAAATGTATTCTTATATTATGCCTTTCTAATGGGAATCCTTCTAGCTTGGAAGGATGTCTTTGAATTTACTTTTTTTCACAAAATTAATTTTCTGTCAAAGTACCAAGCTATTAAAAGCAAACCTTTTTTTTAAACAAAAATATTATTTAACAGATACATTTTCAGTAGATAGTGATAAATTTTTACAAGCGGTCATTTACTTCTATCTATAGAAATTAGATTTATTTAACTAGTAATAGTAATTTTTTGGGATGTTCAGGATGGTAATTTTGCAGTATTTTGTGTCTTGTTACTAATGCAAGTCCATTTCTCCTAATTGGTGCCTATTAAATCAGTCCTTACTGTAGTATATCAGCTTATGGACACCTTCAGAGTTGTTACCTGATTCACCTTTCAGAAGTGATTTAAATTGAATGGCTAATGCTGTTTTGTTTCTAAATTTTGCTCTTAAATCTGTTATATTAGGTAGTCATTGCAATAATGAGCTTTTTGATACTGTGGGCAGAAATGTAACCACCATTTGTTTAATCAGAAATGCCTAATTAGTTGACTTGTGATTTTTTAATGAGTTTTCTTACACAGGAAATTTTGCTAAGGTTGGGTTAATTTTGAGGCAAGAACATGTCATTTGGGGACTGACATTTTAAAGATGGTGCACAGTTCAGTTTTGTGTGCAGCTTGTATTTGGCATAGGTTAGCTAGCCATATGTGAAATAGAATTGTGTTAGTAGAAAAAATCTTTTTAATCACAAAGATAAACCAAACCAGATGGCCCAGATTTTTTTTTTTTGTGAATGCATTTGCTTAGTCCACAATCTTCAAGTATTGGGAAGAAGGATTTGCTTCATCTTTGTCTTTCTTACTGTGAAATACTAAGGTTTTAATTTAGTCTTCTGCACATCAATGATCAATTCTAGAAGATTCTAGTGACACTAAATTCTGAATCAGAATGACTTCCAGTTACTGTTAACTGCTAGTCTTTGTGCTTCCTTTTCTGAAAAAATAAGGAGATTACTTTTTTTTTGTTTGTGTTTGTTTGTTTGTTTGTATTATTAGCTAATGTTTCATCACAGTTGGGGAATTCTGTAAGGCTTTACCAGACATACATGTCTGGTATGAAAATACAAGCAATTAGCTTACATTTAATAGAGCTTGCCATGCTGTTTCTCAAATAGCCTAAGTTTCTTCCAGTATAATATTCTCATGTTGATTTATGTTGGGCCTTGTTTTTTATTAAGCAGATTTAAATCACTGAAGCACTATTTTACAGGCAAACCACGATATTTTAGTCAAGTGCAAGTAGGGGTTTGTGGTATTGATATGCTGCTACTATGGCTGATAATTGGAGGTTTTAAAATTATTTATGATCTTGCTTTAGGGAAGATTTAGTGCAGAATATAGAGGTCACAATCACATTGCAAATAAACTGGGCCCGTTATTTTTCTCAGTGAGGACTGGATGAGCCAAATGGAAGAAGAATTCTCAATATCATTCATGCTTTGGGTGGAAAATGTGCAAGAAAATTGAAATTGCTGTCAGCTGGGAATCATAGTTTTGTAGCATCCAGGTGGTTGTAACATATTCACTGAAAATTGGAGTAATTAGATTTTCCTTTCTTTTTGTATAGGGTTATAAGGAAGCTGTCAGTGCCTTACATGACACCAGTCTCACATTAAGTTTTATGGTGTATCAGTGAACTGGCCACTTGCTATTGGAGATGGTTGTGGAAAAGAGTTCTTGAGCCAGTGATGTACTATCATGTGCTTAAAAACCTACTTGCAGCCTAGAGGAATGTGCTCTGCTTAAAATCATTCCTTATACAGATACCAAGATATAGAATTTATTTCTATCTCTTTCTCTTTAGCATCCAATAAAGAAAAAAAGGTCGTGCATTCCTGCACTTGAAAACTAGACAGTGTTGATATATATAACAGAATTTGTTCGGATAGGAAACAGAGCTGAGTAAAGTTTAAATATGATTTATTAATCTCAACAGCCCCCAATGCTAGAGCTATTATTCAGACCAGTGTAAACACTTTGAAATTACTTCTGTAGGTACTTTGATCTTGAATTTGATCTAAAACATGGGGAAAGAGCTATAAGATATAGACATTATGAACTCTCAGAAAAGGAGAGGTTTTAAATTGAATTCTTTGGCTACTGGCCATGTTTCCATTCTCCTGGCTGAATGAGTGCACTGGTGTGGAAGGACACCTTATATAGATGAGAAAATTTAAATCTGTGTATAGCAGTTTTAATAAGAGGTTCAGATAGTAAATCAGAACACTGCTACACCATGAGCCCAGAATAGAAATCCTGGGCAAGTGAAAAATATTGTTTCAAGTGACACTTCAGTTCACTTTTTATTCAAAGCTTATCTAGTAAAATCACTTTTCCCTCCTGTCACTTGAACTTTGTCATGTGTCTGTTGAGATTTCTTCTAGAGGAATTTTACTTGTCTCTGTGATTTTTTTTTCTTTTCTACCTCCTCTCTGAGGGAGTACAAAAAGAGGACTGTTGTCCAGCCTTCTAGATGTTTTCATTGCTTCTAAAAATTGCGTCATGAACATTCTACCATTCTCTTGCTAAATCATTCTCTTTTTCTTTATTGTTTTCAAGTAATACTTTCTGTGTCCTGTAAGCACACAGTGTCATCATACCCTCATGATTTGACTCACACTTAAAATATTCTTCTGCAAAACTGAAATCATAGTTCATCAAATATTCTATACCAAGTAATCCATGGTGAAACATTTATCTTCCTCTTTTATGTCCTGATACAGGGAAGGACTTAATCCTTTATTTAATGTTATGCCAGAGAAAACTACACTTGTGTTTCTCCATGTTGAGGTTCCAGTCAAAGCTACAATAGCTCTGTGTTTGATTTTACCGTTGTCTTTCTTGTACCCAGTTCCAGTTTTTGGTAGGCAATGTCACCTAATACATTCAGTTTTCTTTTCTATATTGCTGTTCTTGTTTGTTCAGTAGTTTGTATATCTCTGGCACTGCAAAAATAATGTTCTGCAAAGACTATTGAAAAATACATTTCTTGCAGAATGAAGAAATTAATATTTTTATTAATCAAGCATTTTCAGGTTTTTTATTAATCAAGCGTTTTCAGCTGTACTGTAGCTTGTGCATTGAAGTTCAAATCCAGAGGGTTTGCAGTTAGTGTGACTGTACCAGTGGCCTGAATTGTTTAGCGTTTCCCCATTCATGAAAGGTTCTTCCTTTCTGTCCCAATCTGTGGTGTTTTGCCCTTCAATACTACTACATGTGATTCCTTACTAGGTTGAAAACTAATCACCTGTCTGGCATCTGTGGCAGACATCTTACCAGTTTTCTCTCATAACAAAGCTTTGCTGCTCTTTCCAGAGGTGTGAGCTCTTTCCTTTTTACCAGAAGGGAATGCAGCACACAAAGCTAATGTGTATGACAGGAAGATTTCAGAGTTGACCTATAAGCTCATTTGCATTCTTGTTTGGGAACCTGAGCAGTCTAGTGAATATTAGCATTGTGTTTATTTTGCCTGGTTTCACCATAATTTCTTCACCCTTTAATTTGCAGGTTGGTCACCTCCTCCTGAGAGAATCAGAACAATGTCCTACGTTTTTGTGAACGACTCCTCCCAAACAAATGTGCCTCTGCTGCAGGCTTGTATTGATGGAGACTTTAATTATTCCAAGCGGCTCTTAGAGAGTGGTTTTGACCCAAATATTCGTGACAGCCGAGGCCGAACTGGCCTTCACCTGGCTGCAGCCAGAGGAAATGTAGACATCTGTCAACTCTTGCATAAATTTGGTGCTGATCTACTGGCCACTGATTACCAGGGTAACACAGCCCTTCACCTGTGTGGGCATGTCGATACCATCCAGTTCCTAGTTTCTAATGGACTTAAAATTGATATTTGGTAAGTCACTTTTAACAGTACATACTTTATAATACATTAGTCTTCTGTCACCAGAGCCTTGCATATAAATCTGCTTGTTGAAATGCTGTGTTTGGTGCACTTCTACTTTACAAAGATACCACTTAATTAAAAAAAAAAAACAAAATAAAAAGGTAGGCTACTTCTGCTAGTCTTTGCAACAAGCAAAGCAAGTGAAAATATCTGCTGCTGGTGTGAGTCTACTGTGTCTAATTCTGCCTCCTTGATGACATTGCTGCCCTGGTTTGGCCAGACAGGTGTGGGTGGTTGGCACAAAAAAAAAAATCACATTGACTACTTTAAAAGAATTTCTCCACCCCATTTTCTATTGTTGTACTATATAAGACAAAGAAAATACAGTATATGTGTGCATCAGTTCATTCCCGTACTCCTCTGGTAACAATGCTTCCTTTCAGTGTTTTTGCCCTCCCTCAAAGTCTGTGACTCAGAATATTGTATATTCTTTCCTTCTGGCTTCCAGCAGCTGTCAGATGCCAGTGCTCAGATGGAAGCTCTCAAGCTGCAAAATAACTAGCTGTTTCATTCCTGTGCTGAATTACTTTGTGGAACTTTCTGCATATTCACAACGTGTGTAAAAACCAGGAGTAACATCAAAACCTTTGAGTTTTTAAATCTGTCCCTTTTTCACCTGTCCCTCATTAATGTTTTCAACTCAGCAAAACTAGTTATTGGTAGACCAGATTATTTATGGGTTGTGGGTTGGGATTTTTCCCCTCGTTTCAAACAGCTCTGGTGGAAATTCCTGGTCTAAAGGCAGCTCTGGACCTATTCAGTATTATTTTAATAGCAGCAAAGGGACCATCTGTATTTTATTTCATTTCTGCCTCATGTCCTAATACCCTCATGGAAGAGAAACTATTAGGAGCCAGATTGCACAATTCTTTCTTGAAATTAAGCTTAAACTTGAACATTGCCATAAATCTACTGTGGGTTTTTTATTTTGCTGTAACACCCAGAGATTCCAATTAGATTAGAGTCCTAGGAATTTTGATTTTATTAGAGGGGGAAAAGAGTTGTGCAATTTCAAATCTAAATATACTGATTTTCTTCTATAGCCAATTGTGCTGTAACTGGGATAGATTGGAATTTATTATTGTCTGATAAAACAGAAAATAGTTCTGAAAACTTAAGAAATTGTAATATGTTGTGCTGAGTTGACTTGTTACAAAATTTCTATGTTAAAATTTTCTTATGTCTTTTTATGGGCTTGTTTTAGCAACCACCAAGGTGCGACACCACTTGTTCTTGCCAAACGAAGGGGTGTGAATAAAGATGTGATCAGACTGCTGGAATCTTTAGAGGAGCAAGAGGTGAAAGGATTTAACAGAGGAGCTCACTCAAAGCTGGAGACAATGCAGACGGCTGAAAGTGAAAGGTATTTATCAAACAAAAATAATTACCAGGAGAAATAATGTTTATGGCTTTTAAGTTTTTGGGATTGACTTGACTGTTTATTCCTCAAAACAGATAATACCAAATTTGGCATGACATTATCAGACAAAATCAAAATTGAGTGTTAGATTTTGGAAAAATCTCTTTAAACAGATCCAATGTAAGAAAAAAAAAAGCTTCTATTTAGATTTTAATTTTATGGTAGAAAATTTAAAAAATAATTACTAATTTTCCACTACAGAGTCCCAAACATAAATATTCTACTACCTACCACAAAGCCAAGCAGGAAATAGTGTGAAATGCAAAATGCCAGTATCACAGGCTAACCTGACATCGTTTTGATGATTTCCTATGCAAAAAAAGGGTAGCAGACTTTTCATCCATCTCAACTTGAATAAAGGATTTTATATGGTGTCGTGTCTAAAATTTCTATTGTTAGTAGTCCTGGAAAAGATGTAGAGTAAGAATTTTATGGTGGCTAAAGAGATAGTTAATGCAGAACTGAAGATGTTGAGAAAATTGTTGGCCATTTCAGGGAAAGTGTTGGGTTAGAGGGAAGTTACCAATGAATTCCTGAAAGTCTGGTTCTGGTACTGTGCTTACTTAGAATTTTCTTAAATAATAAAGCAAAAGCATGAGAAGTAGAAGCATGTTAGTGATACCAAGAAGTGAGATACAGATAACCTTGAGGAAATTTGGGATGACATAGACAAAAAACCTGGGGTTACAAGGGAGAGGAAATCACTAGTAATAAATTGTGATTCTGTAGCACAAAATGCTACTGTAATTACTGAAAGCTGTATGCCATAAAATAAAAGTTTCTCAATGGAAAACAAGCATATAAGGAGAACAGGCTAGCTGCATTAGTCAGTTCCAGGAGTTAACTGCTACCCTGAAAAATGCAGTGAAGTCCTATAAAGTACAAAACAAGATATTTTCACTACATAAAGAAAACTATCAGCCCTGTTGCAAAAAGCAATAGTGACTTCTGCTCTCTAGCGTATCTTATTATGCTGTTTACCCCCATTCAAAAAAAAATGGGACTTTTAAAATATTGTCTTATGATGACCATGAACTATGACTACTGGAACATTATATCACAAAAGACAGGGAGTTTTGTCATATAACTGTTGCTTGGCTTATGTGAAAATGTAGACAGGCTGTACTGTAAACAGAACAGAAGCTGTATAGATGGAGTTAGATTTAAGCTGAGTAAACAGAAAAGGTGCAACCAACAAAACTGCAGAAATAATATCCAATACTCCCAGTGAGCAGACATGAAGTTTTTTCTTATACATCAGGTGACCTCCCAGAGAGACTGTTTTAAGTCCTGAAACAGAAAATTAATTAACAGAAAATTAATTTTATTTTTAAAATTACCTCATTATACATTGTAAGAATTAATGCATATTACCTTTCTGACTTCAATATCTTTTACTGAAGGCTTCTTGACACACAGAAATGCACTTAGGCTGATTTTGTTTAAACATATAGACGAACAGCTCAGCCCCATTTAAATTTTGATTTTTGATTTGATGGTGTCCCTTTAACAAACATAGCTCCCTTTCTGTTATTTGACCTTCATAAATGTTATATTGTTTCCTTTGGCCAGGAAGTCAGCAGCTCTCCTTGGGGACAGACGCAGAGACATAAACAGTGCACTACCCAGCTTGTTTGGGAGCATGTTTAAAATGTCTGAAATACATTATTTTTAAAGTAACAAATAGCAGATGCCTACAGGAGCCAAAGCAAATGTGCTTGTGTGCTGTTTGCTTTGTAAATAAATAATATCTTTTTACCAGTTGGCTTTTCAGACCTCCACAGTTTCACTTATCCCTCTTTGTATTATTTTCACATTTTAGAGATGCTTTGATTAATGTATTGTGTCCTCTGCCCTCTGAACTCTTACTGTTTGTGTGAACCTATGGAGAAATAACACTCTTTCTAAAAACAGTCTCTGAGTTCATTTTTCTGCTCCTTGTTACACACAGTTGCTGCTGCTCGAGAGGCAGAGGCCAGAGCTCTGTTCCCAAGTCAAGTTTGGTTTTGCTTGCTTCACCCTCCTGCTCTGCCAGGAGGCAGAGCTCCCTCTGTCCCTCTCTCACATAGACATCTGTCCTTCTGCACAGCCCAGCTGGACCTGTGGCTGTGCCACAAGTGTGTCCAAATGTGAACTCCCACATGCTGTTGGACACAGAACATCTGTCTGGACTGTGTGGCACAAATTTTTCTGAGGACATGTTGCTGCATTGCCAGTTTTTATGCAGCTGTAATTTGTAATAAGAAAAAATATCTTGAATAACATTGATTTTAATTGGGTCATAATATAAAATAGTAAAAATGTTTTCTGTGTATCCTTTTTAATGAGTGTGTGACCTTTCCACTTAAGTTGCATTGCACCTTTATTTAACCTCTTTGTAGTTATGTATTAACTAGTTAGTACTTACTGAATAAGAAGTTCTGTTCTGCACAAAGGGCTGTCTTTTACTAAACCCTTTGTTTTGCTTGGGAAATCATAATAAGTGAGGAAGATGTCTAAAATCCTGCAGCTATGGGTAAGCTAAAATAGCTTTACAGCATGGTAAATATTTAAAAAACCAAAATACAGGCTGTTTAATAGGCAATTCCTGAAATCTTGTGCACATGATGCTGCAATACTTGAGTAAGCTGTGGGAGTTTAGGCTAATTGTTCTTCAGTGGTTGTACTTCCTGAGAAAAAATACCCTATGAATAGTGTGAAGTTTTCTCATGATGTAATCTTAGAAGAGAGCTTCCTGAATGAGACTTTTTTCTGATAACCATCAATTTATTTCTGTCATGAAGAACAGCAGCATTTCTACAATTAGTTTTGACTTGGAAATTACTTTTCCTTGATTTTTAAATTTTTTTATTACCAGTCCTGTAAGACATATCTAGGAATATGGTAATGAAAAGCATTTAAAGGGGAGGAACAAAATCTCTTTTTTCTTACATTCTGCTATTGACATCGAGTATGTGGTTGATTCCACCATTTCCTTTCTGTGGTTGTCAGGGCCTGATCCTGTAAACACCCATGTATGTAATTTCAGTTAAGTGAGAAGTAATGAGACTGCGCAGATGGCCAAAATTTTAAGTGAAGTCAAGCTATGAAAAAGCTTTCCTGTTCTTCATGAGATTTTTCATAATCAACAGATAGTTTCCTACTACAATTGTGAAACCAGCAAAATTGGGAGAATTTTACAAGAAGCCATGTAGGATTTTGAGACAGTTTTCATCTTTTTCTAAAGATGATCAATTGTCAAGAATATTGCCTTTCTCAGATTTTATATTTGTTTTTCATTAGAAGTGAGAATTACACTCCGTAATTTATATAGTCTGACAATTTAAGGCGGCCTGATGGATTGGTAGTGGAATGCTAAAACATCAAAGTGGTCACTGAACACCATATGGCAGAAAGCACAGCAATGCCAGCTTTTTCAGAAAATTTCTGAATTTCTTTGTATCCAAAGTTATTGTTTTCTGTGATTTTTTTAATGCTAGAGAAGAGGCATGTAACAGACATCCAGAAGAGTAGTATAGGTCACCACAGAATTCAGCATCTCAATTAATATTGGTTAAAGTTTCCACTTTATTAATCAGAGTTTATTTTTTGTCATGATTTGTTTTATTAACGAATAACGTGTGCCTCTTGAGGTCTTAACTTATGCTTCATTATATTTTACTAAGCCATATTTAAGTAGGAATTATGGGGACTGACCTTTGAAGGCTTCTGGGTAGCAGGCCAGAAAATTCAGTGCAGTTATACATACAGAAATCTCATTCTCTTTGCACAGGTTAATAAAATGTCCTTTCAGCTAAAATAAGTTCATAGTTAGGAGTGTTTTCCTGATCTGATTTGTTTTGATTTAGCAGAAGCAATGCTATACTATAAACCAGTAGGGGGTTTAATTTTTAATCTGGAATGTTGCAGGTGCCCTTAGTAGGATTACTGTCATACTTACAGGTGCATTCTTTTTCTCTGATGTATTTTTAACTTTAATCCTTTGTAGTGCAATGGAAAGCCATTCCCTTCTTAATCCAAACTTACAGCAAGGTGAAGGAGTTCTTTCCAGTTTTCGCACAACGTGGCAAGAGTTCGTGGAAGACCTGGGCTTCTGGAGGGTGCTGCTCCTCATCATTGTCATTGCTCTTCTGTCCCTTGGAATAGCATATTATGTTAGTGGGGTGCTTCCTTTTGTAGAAAACCAGCCTGAACTGGTGCACTGAAGCAAATGCAAAGAAGTACAGTGTCCTTTTTCCTGTTCTAATCTTATTTTGAGCTTGGAATTATTCTCTTGGTGCAGACAGTGGCAGCTGTATATACTGTTTGCCTTTGTACTTACTATTGACCCCTTTGAAAGAGGAATTAATTAATTTCAAGTAAAACACTAAATTCTAAAGCATTCCTAAGCTACCTCTGACTTACCTTGACTTGCAAGCAAGATGTGAAGATAGTCCTCTCTGATAAAATATTGTGATTAGAAAAGGCTTTCATTATGAATATTAAATTCCTGTATATGAAAAATATATCCTAGTACAGAACCAAATTTGATTCGTTTTTCCTATGAAGAGAGGTAAATCTGTTGTTGGATTTTTTTGTAAGTGCTTCGGTTGAAAGAAAAATACTCTTAAAAGTCCTCCTAAAGAAATCTCAGTAATGTAATGACACATTCTGATATATAGATGGTGATAAGCTGCGACTCCATAGTTATTTTAATGCCTCTCCATAGTTTCCTATCTGCTCATTTATCAAAAGAATGAGAAATAGTTCAAATTTTACTATGTCTCTGATGTATAGATCACTCCTTTATTTATTAGGTTAATATAGTGTGTCTTTCCCAGATGAATTTAATGTTGTTAATACCTGCCTGAAGTAAATTTTTTGTAGAATAAAACTGTTTCTTGTGCTTTGGAAGAAGCCTTGGGCTGAAAATTTTGCATTTTTGTTGAAATGTTGCTAAGCAAACCTTTCTTTGTAAGGGTAATTAAAAAGTGATTTAGATGTTCTGCCATGTATATAGTAATTCTGTAAGGTCATTGTGAAATACATCATGAAGGATAACTTTTTCTTCCTCCCATAGGGATCAGACTGAACCATGTAATTGCATTTTCATGTTTGTGGAGAGAACTTGATTGAATAGAATCTCTTTCTAGAATTGTTTTCCATTTCACTTCCTTTCAGACAGAACCAAATGGCTTATGAATTATTTTCTGAGTATGCAGAATAAAGGTATTTAAAATACTAATATTTATGAACATTGTATGAAATTAAATCTTGATCCATTCTGTACTTTGCTGTGAAACCCTTTGTTGTAAATAACCTAGGGATATGAATGCATTAGATACTCCTTTATGAAGGCTAGAAAGGTATTGCATAGTAAGTTGGAGATTTTCAAAGGAAGTGGATTCTCTCTCCCCATGCTGATTAGACATGTAATTCTCTTTGGCCATTGCCTTGAAATCCCAAACAAAATGAATTCTCTGAGCCTAAGGAATCTATTTTTATTTTTAAAATTAGCCACTCCTCAATTGTTGCTAAATAACATAAAATATTTATTTTACATTTAAATGTAACCTACATGGTTCTGTTCTGGTACCATGTGTATTTTTCTTTCTTGTTTATTGGTTTGAATGAAGGGAGTTGTTGTCTGTTTTGATGTGTGACATGGGTTTCACTGGAGCTAGGCCCCATTCTAAATAGCATCTGAATAAATCTTGATCTCAATTCTTAAGTTTGACTTTAATGACACAGTAGTTTTTTAACAGCACAATGCTGCAGAAAAGAAAACATCTTAAAAAAACAAAAAATGAGAACATATTCCTCTTCTGAGTATTTCACTTATGGTACCATTGTTCACGAACAGATAAATATAAACTCATCATATACCTAAATTACATTTGCTTGTCTAAATAAGTACATTTCTTTTAATAATACCATGCATCTTGATTAATGACATTGTCTTTCAGTATGTATTATCTGCATAATTTGTAATTGTATCCTCAATAAGGGTGAATGCCACAAATAAATACATGTAGTAAATATGTTTTGGTTTATTATTACATTAGTGCAGCAGTAAGGATGCTACCCCATTTTACTAAGTTTGTTGTGCATTGATGAATATTTCAGAAGTGAGGAACTTCCCTACACAAAAAAACGGCAACCATAAGCTTCTATAAATGAGATTTTAGAGCACAGGTTCTTTAGATTTGCCTGTTTTGTTGTCAGTATTTGCTGAATTAAAATTGCTGTCTGGCTGTCTCTCTTCTCTGACACTTCAGGTATTGACCATGTGGTCTTGAAGCCTCTTAAAATTTAAGATGACCTATGAGGGGGTACAAAACATAACCAAGAAAACAAAGCTTGAGTCTTAAGTAGCCTTTAGTATTTTGCTGCATGCACAAGCAAACATGCAGGAACTACACATTGAAAAGGTTTGAAAAATTGTGTTTGAAATGAAGATATTTCATGTTTTAGACCAGAAAGAAATCCAAAGCACTGTGTGAACTTCACTGTGTTATTAGTGCTGCTCCTTGAAATAAGGACATGATAAATGTCTGATAAAAGTAGAGTTTTTTCTGTATATACCTCTGTTACTGGAAAGGGTCTGCTGTGCCTTTCAATGTATCTACAAACACCAATGTCTACCTTTTCAAAGGCTGCTTCTAAAGAATGAATTTACCTCTGTAACTTGTCATAGGGGATTTTACTATTTCAGTATGAAGACTTTTATAGATCTTGGACTGTCTGTAGGTAAATAAGATTTATTTATTACTGCAGTGGTGTCTCAGTACCTTGATCCAGGTACTCACTTTCGTGCCAGGCAACACAAAATTCAGCTGAAGTGCTTAAATATGATGAAGATAACAGGTGTATCATACTATCCTGCAAGTGCAGGTATAGAATTATCCCTGCTGTCTCCAGAAATTAATTTCATAATGTTAATACAGATTGAAGATTAGTCACTCTTCAAATCCAAAACAGATTGTTGTCTCAAGCTGTTCTTAGACTAATGAGCTCAAATGGAATAAGGAATTGAGAGGGAAAACAAACAGCTATGAAGGTATTTCTTTTTTCCAGTGACATGAAACAACTTGGTGGACAAGATAGTGCAAGGTAAACTGGAGTGTAGAAAGGATGGATACAGGCTCCTCTGCAGTGGACTGTCCTGGTGCTCACATTTATCCCATGGCAAGATGACACCTGTCTTACCTCACAGTAACTTGTGCACAAACCATTTCTCTATCTTCAAGGGCTCTGTTTTCACTCATTTTGGTAATTTGCTTTGTAGAAGGGGATGTTCTGTTGGGTGACTGTCATGAGTAGATATTGTTTCTGGCTGCCACAGTAGAACAGGTAGTTAATTACTGCATGTGATCTGGCACTGTGAGGCTTTTCATCGTTAAAAGCTATGAGAGAAAAAACATGGTTTCATTTCGAAATATTGAAACATAAGATCCTGGTAGTTTCTGGGTCTGCAGCTGATTGGGAGCTTGATTTTACCATGAATCAATGAAGACCTAAGGCTGTTTTTAATAAATAAATAAAAATCATCAGCTTGGGCTTGTTAGCTAGGTAGTTCTAGTAAAAATACATTTGGTCATAATTACTTAGAGAAACGCAAATTAAGTATTTTATTCAGAAGTACAAATTGCAAGTGATGACTTCCCTGAAAACTCAGAAAAAGGGTAATATTGACTGGTGTCATATTCAGGATTTTCAAAAGCCTAGCATATACTTAAATGTTACTCCAAGCTAATGTTTAACAGAACTGATAGCTTCCTCAGCTGGCACACAAATTAACTGGTTTCTGAAGTTGTTCTTGTTTCTGAAGTCAGCTCTTTATTAAATTCATATTGGAATTAGTGGTTAAAATAAGTCTCCAATGATGAAGAATTAGGTCAGAATGTTTTTCCTTTGTTCATTGTTCTTTTTTTTTTCTACATTTCAACGTTAATCATTGTAGATTAATGTTGGTTACTTGCGATATACTTTGTAAAATTTCCTCGGTGATCCAAAGTGTTACAAAAAACATTGCCAGTTGTTCCTGTGCTTTTCATCTATGGTGTTGCAGATTTCTAGAATTCAAATGTCATTGCACAGTTGCATAACCTGCAGTTCTCTTTGAACTCTAAGTGGTAACATACTGTTGAATCATGAATCCTGAATCTGTATTGACATTATTAAATTAATTTCTGGTGACAACAGAGATAATTCTGGACATGCACTCGCAGAGTATTCTGGTGTGCCTGTTATCTTAATCATATTTAAGTACTTCAGCTGAATTTTATGTTGCCTGGCATTTTTGTACTGCACTTAACAAATGCTTCAAGGAGAGAATGCTTTTAAAACATACAGTATTAGGAAACAAATGCAACTAATTGGTAGATCTTTGCTATTTATTGCTGGGAAGTGAAGTGTTCCCAGGGTCATGCTGCCAGAGAAATCTGAGATGAACACTAGAAGTCCCCGACTGACAGTGATCTGGAGTGTCTGTGCTCTTACGCAAAGCAGGGCGAGTGCTCTGGTGTTGCAGCTGAGCAGTCTGCGTGTGCAGAACCCTGAAAAATG
Source organism: Toxostoma redivivum (assembly GCA_013397375.1). Lineage (NCBI taxonomy): Eukaryota > Metazoa > Chordata > Aves > Passeriformes > Mimidae > Toxostoma > Toxostoma redivivum. The sequence goes on along the minus strand of VXBI01013966.1, from coordinate 137,687 downwards.
TGTCTCTGCTGTAGGCATTTATAGTTTGTAATTCGCCCTTGTAACTAAGCATTGAGCAACTAGTATTTCCTAATGACTGAGATGAGACAAAACTGTTGTTCTTCATTAATGCCAAAGGAACGGGAAATCTGCTGGAAACTGCCATAACTAAAAAGCAAGAAATTAGAATGTCTTATGAAGACAAAGTGTGAACCAGTCATAACCATGACTTCAAGTAGACACATTCTTTCCACTTGTGATTTTAAACTACCTTCTGGATAAGGAAAAAAATGGGGAGAGAGACATTTGGAACAGAATTTGTTGTGTGCTATGTATGGTTTGCAGAAACTGGGAGGGAAGTTACTGCAGTGAGCCAAGACAGCAGCACGGCAGGCAGAGCAGTGTGATACCTTCATGAATCACTGCTTAAAGGCCAATCCCAGTGCTTGTAAGCAGTGCAAGGAGTGACCAGTAATAGCTTCCTAGCAGGAGAAGGATTTCACTGGCTTGTGATTACACCATGCCACAGGGGTGGCCATGCAGCCCTGCAACCTGAGCTGGCCCTTCTTGACTTTCAACGTCTGCAGCACTGCTATTTCAGACAACTGCGTGTTTGAATGTGTGCCTGCATTAACAGCTGCTCATGTGGAAGCTGAACTGGTTCCTCTTATACAAGGATCCCTCTGCACATAGGTTAGCAAAAGGAAGTTTTACAAAATATGAACAGAAGCTCTTTGTAAAACATTAAATATTTCTGGTGTATTAAGTTATGTTTATCTAAATATGAGAAGGCAGGAATCCAGATGAAGGATCGAGTATATGCAATAATGTCTCATTTTCCATTGCCAAAGAATAAAGAACAGATAACACTCTCTTAATGCAAAGCAAGAAGAAGATCACAGTAAATTTGTTTTGATCTGTAGAATATGAATTCCTTAATGAGCCAAGTTTCATAGTATGAGGGGTTTTTCAAAGAAATACTCTGGCAGGTAAGTTTTCTAGAAGAAAAGCTGATATAGCCTTGCAGGGGTGTGAAGGTAGTAATGTTTAAAGCTGTCTGGCTTAATGAAGTGTGCATATTGCAAACTAGGTAATAGAGTGGATTTTTGCTAGATGTAAGATTGAAATGCCATATGTTCATCCTCATATTGTTGTCTTATTGCAAGCTGAACATCTGGCTTGGTTTGTTTGGCTGCAGATATTTTCAGACAAAAATGAAGTGTGTAGATATCAATAGGTTTCAGCTGGCAAGACCAGTTTCTGTAGACGACATGCAGAATAATGAAGTATCCTGTCATGACAGCTTGTATGTGGACTGTACTATCCTGCCAGATGTGTTCCTTAGAGAACTGGTGGTTTTCCCATTTATGGTGTTGGTTTGAATCCTTGTGTCAGTCAGTGGACACCAGTAGTGAACACAGGACTTGAACTGAAGGCCATTCTCAAAGTTTTTAATTACAATAGAAGTCAAAGCTTTATTCTTTATTTCAAAGTTCAAGGAACTTTTTTTTTTAGTCTAAAGTTTACTAGAGCTACAGCCTGCAAATGTGCATAGATAATGAGCATGTGGGTGTCCTTACTCTATGCACTCCTATGCCAGAAGGATGTTTAGGAATAGCAAATAAGGCCTCCAGTGAGATCAGTTTGAAATAAGTCTGATTTAAGGAATTCTGGTGTTTGTCATTTGTCATCAGATTTGTATTTAATATACCACCGGTTCTGTTTTTATTTGTTGCACTGACTTAGTAAGGTATTTTCTTGGTCCTGGTGGTAGAAGAAGGGTAGATCACATCACATCTCAGAGATATGCTTCCCCACTGAGCACCATTACTTTGACAGTAGGTGAATTTGTCAGTTTAAAAATGTCAATTCTCTTTGGTTTTTAGAGTTATACTCTCTGCTTTTCAAATTGAGAAGCTCAATTTCTTGTGTAGTACAGTTTGGTTAAAAACTTTGTCATTTTGTCCAATTTTTTGTGTGAAATTTAACACTAAATAGAGGAACTATTGGCCTTGGCTTAACTTGGTCCTCCAGAAAGCTTCTTGGGAGAATTAAAAGATGGTCTGGCAATAAAGCTGGAAAGATGTCTATTCACAGCATTTTCAGCCTTTCCAGGACCCTGGGGATTTCAGATTGGCCATTCTGAGTTGTTCTACCCAAAGGACAGTAGGTTTGCAGAAACTTCAGGCCATTATGTATGTCCTGAAATTCAAAGGTATATTTTGAAAATTTGTGTCTTCCTCCAAGAAACGAGCTATGCTCCAGTAGAGCAATTAGGAATACTTTATATGTATTTTTAAGCCAAGAAAGTAATCTTAACTGCAAATCAATTCTTAAATCTTAACGATACAAGGCCACAGACTTCACCTCCCATGGGCAGCCAGGTACTTGTTGCTTTTTCCCAATGTGCTTCCTTGCCCCTGCCCTGGCATTAGTGCTTGCATCTGACCCAAGGGCCTGAACTGGGAACCTGTGCCAGATAGCCCTAACAGAAATTTACTCTCACCCCCACTGCATTCTTCCTAACTCTGCCCCTCCTTGTCATCTCATCTTCTGCCCTCCACTCCATGCCTCTGTTACACTTCACCTAGGCTTGAGATTTACCCCATTTCATATGCACTGAGGATTCTGCTCAGAAAACACACGTCTTCCCTGGAACTTCTTTCCATTTTTTCATTTTTGTTGTTTGCAGCACTCTATTCTCTATCTTACTTGAGCCATTGTCATTTCCAAGGTATCTTTATTTGCCTAGCTTTGTCTGGAGTGAAGGCGCTTTATGGGATGGAAGAGACCATATTTGAAGAGAGGGTTATCAGTTGGCTCCAGTTCACTAGTTCACTGCTGTCAGCAGTAATCATCTTTTTAATTTAGACTTTCCTGTAATAAATATACAAGAAGCTAACCTTGTTGTGCAAGCCTTGTGTTCAGTTTTACTTCCCTTCTTCAATGCTGTAGTTAATTCTTCTATTACTTTTATTAAATCAAACTGTGTGTGGATTGCTTCAGTTGTCAACAGAAAAATATCCAAAATGTGACCTGTGAGCAAGCTGAATTTGGTTTAGGTCAGAGTGGGTGTAAGGAGTCTTTGCACAACTTGTGAGACAGGATAGTGGGACTGGATGGAAACCATTCTGCTCCATGGAACAGGGTGTTGTAGGCTCTGGACATGGGCAGCAGCAGCACAGATCAGCATACTGGGGTGGCTCAGGTTTACCACCAATCTTTTGGCTATGGCTTCAAAATAGATAGATGGAGGATGCTGAAATAGCCTCTGGAGTGGACACACAGCACTGCAGGTACTCCCCTTCTGCTGCAAGTGGCCCAGGACACAGCCTGTTGAGGCCAAACCAGATGTTAAGAGCTGAGAACACTGTGGTTCCAGTCACCACCCAATGTCTGTGAGCTGGCAGAACAGAACCAGCTGCACATCTGCCTTGCTTTGTGAACATACCATGGCATTTTTGGCTGTGCCCTGTCACTTCACAGATGAGACAAGGATGTGCACCCAGTGCCAGGGTGGGGAGGAGAGGAAGTGGAGTCAGTGATGTGTAGTCTGCTCTCTCTGCATGGCCAGCTTGGAGGCCACAAACCATGTGTGAGAGACACTGGTGCACAGCACAGATCATATTTTCTTCTTAAAAATGCTTCATTTCAGTAACTTCCCCTGGTTTAGGTAGGTAAGTATTAGGATCTGTGTTTCAGTGTGACTTTTTGGTACATGAAGGAAGAATGCTGAAAGTAATGGATCAAAAAGAGTAAGAAGAAAGATTCAGAGAGAGATTAGCAACTTCCATAGAAATTGCAGATGTTTCTGAGGAAGACTGGGCAGACACAGACATGCTCCCACGCTCCTGGCAAAAAGAAGAGTTTGGGGAAAATCTTTTCATTCTTCCAGGTACAGATACCTAAGTGTAATTTTACCAGAGCTCTCCAAGTGAGCAAATATTCCTAGTTTTGTAACAAGAAATATTAGCAGAATTGGAGCTTTTCCTCTAGACGAAAACTAATAAGATTCTTAATGTGAATTTTATTTGTAGTATTATTTAAGATGTTTCTGTATATGAGGTCTCAGAAGTCTGTTTCTGAAACAGTAATGTGTAGTAGCAGTAGTGTCTGGTTGTGACTTAACTACACACAGGGTAAGTTTAGAATGTCAGGTTCTAAATTAAGTATCAGAATATGTGATTTCTCCATCTATTTTTTACATGTGAATATGTGATCAGGAGCCTTTCCAGCTGCTTGACTTTAACCAAAGCCAAGTTCAAACAGGGCCAGTCAGTTCTTTAATCTCTGAGGGGTTTTTTGTTGATACTTTGTCACTGGACTCCAAGTACCTACTTCTCTTTCAGTTAGTGAGAAAGACTGTTGCAGGTACTTAATTTTAATATGCCGGCGACAGGTTGGGATTTGTCCTATATCATAAAGTGTGCAAGAATAAATGAGGTGCAGTCAAAAAAGGGTACAGGGAGAAAAAGGCAGTTTGCATCTTGAACCCCTGTGTGCCTCTGGAAGTCCTGTCTGATTATTCAGGGAGCTGTGTCAAGATGAGCAAGCCTCTTTTGTTTACCTGTAAAAGGAAATTAACTTTTTATGGATGGAGACTCTTGATGGAATGGAAATGAATTCTTTATTCCTGCTCCAGTGTCGGATTCCAGATGGTCTGGTTATAGAATTGTCACATAATCAGCACTTCCTTTCACACTTGTCTTGGTTCATGTCTGACAAAAGGTCTTTGAAATTGCAGGGTCAGTTCCATTTAATTTTCTTAGTTTTCTGAAAATATTTCATCTTTAAGATGAGTAAATGAGTATTTAAATTCTAAATTTGCTTAAAACAGGTTTTGTTTTTATTAGTATTCCAGTACATACAGATTGGTCCAACTCTGAGGAGCAGACTTACATAATATAGAGCAGTAGCATAGAAATAGTCTTCAAGAAGCTGAAATAACAATATCACTGCTTGTTTCCTACAGTCTTGCGGCTGTCATGATCTGCATGGAAGGGAACAGTTCTGGCTTCTCTGAACTTTTCAGCTACATTGGGATAAACCTCCATAAACTTTATTTGAAGTCTTAGACACATATTAGATTTTGTTTTATTGAAAATCTCATGACATAAAGCTGTTGTGTCTATTTCAGCTTTGTTAAAAATGCTGTTAGGGCAATTTCCCTCATGTTCTCCTGGTGCTCCTGTTCCTGGCCAACACACTGGTGAGGTATGACAACTTAAACAGAAGTTGACTTGTGTTTTTTGAATAGTGGAAAATATCTTTTTTTTTTAGAATTAATGCTTACTTTATCTGTACCTTTTGTTCCTTCTATTCCTCTTGTCCCTTAAGAGTTCTTTGGAAATATGCATTCCACAGTTAGTCAGCATGACCTGCTGGACTGAGCAGAAGGCAGATTTGGGAGTTATAAATCCAAGGACTTGCTGTGTGGCCTTAAAAAACTTACTTAACATCTGCTTCCTTGCCAGTAAAACCAGAATACCTTAATCTTGGAGGGATATTGTCATTAGCATGCATAAATGTCTTTCAAATTAACTATTGGTACGGATAGCCTGTATGTTTTTTTACTCAACATATATATATTCACTTTAACCAATATATTCATGACAAAGGAATACAGATTCCTTGATATGTCAATTAAATATCTCATTGTTAACTTCTTTCTTTAGCACTCTTAGGCATGCATGAATTGCAGACAAAAGGTCTGATCTTACATCATCACTCTCCAGCTGAGACTTCTGCACCAGTGTGTGAAGTCCCATTGATTTCAGTGGCTGTGGGCAAAAGTAATTGTCTAGAGAAGATTTAGATCCAGAACCATGGCCAAGGATGGAACACTTGCCTGTTTTCAGCTAGATATAATGGAAATGAAAGAAGATTAAAACAGGGAAGCTGAGCCAGGTGTTTGCCATTTCCTACAGTTTCTAAGAAATTCACTCCCTGTGTCACTGCCTCTGGCTGAGGTTCAGTGTAAGCAGAGAAGGAAGGATTGTGAACAAGACACTTCCTTTCTTCTTTCTGGTGAATGTAGGGGGTCTCACATTTCCCTGTTGAGCAGGGGGTCAGTTTTCATTCTGGAAACAAGTCTGGCAGCAAGAGGATGTATGAGCTATGGAATCAGAGCTTTGGAAGGTCTTCAGTGACATTTCTCCATTCTTAGCACATCGTTTAATGACAGTACTTGATGGCCAGGTCCTAAATCTAGCATCCAGGCTCAGAAGTCAGGCCAGACACTGCATGTTTGAATGCAAGGAGCTGAGGAGAGCTCTCCAGCCGTGTCTTGGACTAGCTGTGGAGCTACTTTGCTCAGACTGCTCCAGTCCCACAGGGTGAGGATGAGTTTGTGAAAAGGAGCTGCTTTATTTCCTGTAGCATTTCCAAGTCTCCTCCATTCTGCTCACTGGGTTTCCAGTCCAGGCAGTCACACAGGATCGTATCTTCAGGGTCTTACTCATTTCTCGTGCAGCCCTTGGCAGCACCTAGTCTTGTGCAGTGGAGGTCAGGGCCAAAACTGCTCACAGCATACAAGGAAACAAGCAGTCTGTTCTCAGAGCTGGAGCCCAACTTGCCTTCTGGTACCCAGAAGGAAAAAGTTTGGGAAATTTCAAGGGAAAAAGAAAAGTAAATGCAATCAAGAATCCACTGAGACACAGGAGGAAGGAAAAGTAAAGGGAACTCAAGGTACTGATAGCAGGCGTGTGAGGCTTTATTTTGACTGTGGAACTCATTGCTTTCACCATCCCTGTGCACAGTGTTGGACTTTGGGAACAAAACACCAGTGTTCAGGGTGCTGCATTGTAAAAAGATGCCTTGAAGTGTCCCCCTGACTTGAGGCTCTTGGTGCAACATAGCTAACATCAGAGACACTTGTCTGGTATGAAAAGAGTCAGACTAAGAAATATTCTTAGTGCTGCAAGACGTATGAGTTAAGCAGTCTTAGACCTCCTGTTGTTTTTCTTTTCTGTTGTGTTGTACTTGAGAAAACATCCTTTACCACATATTTTATTGCACTAGGCTGAGGCAAGATCAAGTGTGAACCTCTCTCATTAGATGTTCATGTTGAGGCCTGTGTTGGCCTCATTGACCACCAGGAGATCTGTTGCTTACAGTGATTGTTAAATTGAAGAATAATAGCAATTCTGATTCTCACTCTGCAATCTAACACCAATCTTCCTTTGGAGCAGCTGAATCCTTTGCATTCTCTTACTTGGCTGCTTGCTCATCTCCCATGAGGATAAACACAGAGTTTAAGGGAATTTCCCATGGTGGAAACTCCCTGTTCTTTATGAGAACACTGGGTGCAGCATTAAGTGTGTGCAACAGCCACTTCACTTTATTTTTGGTCCAGTTTCATTTTTGTTAGCTTCACTGTCTTTCTTGGGGAGGGGAAAAATGAGAAAAGGATTTACTGACTCATTATTAGTTGTGCAGATTCCAATCTGACTTTCCACACTGTAAATCCAGAGTAACTCCACAGAAGCAATGGTATTGCTCCAGCTTTCCACTGTGGAGTTGCCTGTCTTATTGTCTTGAAGCTCATTGTACATAGAGGTATCCAGTAGAGATTGACAAAGATGTCTAAAAAACAATAACGTCTCTTTCCAGCTGTGTGAATTACAGGCAAATTTCCAACCATTCAAAGCCCAGAAATATTTTTTTGGATATGGCCAGTTCATCCATTCACCAGGGATACTGGTATGCCTCAGCAGGGCATAACTTAGGACAAGTAGCTATGCAGTGGACTTTGTCTTAGCAGTTCAGTGGCATGTAAATATCTGATTATAGTTTATTTAGACACACAAAAGACTGGGAATATTGATTGACAGTTACTCTGGGAATGGGGGACGAGATGGGGGAAGGCAAGTGACATTGCTTGAATGCTGCAACTGACAGACTCTAAGCATCATTAAAACCCTGTGCAAAGTGTAGATTCCTTTTCTAAAGACAAGATTAACTTCTAAAGAGAAGATAAACAGTTTTATATTGCCAAATACTCTTCAAGGAGTTGTTACAGTTTATAAACAAATACCTTAGCTATTACAAATCACCAGACTGGGTAGATTGTCGTTTTGTTGGATTTTTTTAATAAGCCAGATGAGATGCTTGCCTGCTTTCGTCAGTGTAGATGCCAGAGTCAAACCTTTGGTTGCACTGTGCAGATATCTGAGGCTTTCTGAAAAAAGGTCCATCCAGCTTTCTGTGACACCAAAATAATCTTAAGGCTTGGACAAGGTACTTTTACAGCCAAATGATCTCAATAATTTCCTAAGGAATATTAAGATAAATAGGTATAATAAGTGCAAAGTGTGAGCCTCTAGCTTGTTCTCTCAGTCCTTGTAGATGCAGCAATGCTTGTCTTGGTAAAGACTGCTTGTAAAACCAAGAGGTGCAACTATTAATGCATGGAACTTGGCTACTCAGAATTAAGTAGCAAATCTAACTAAATTAAATACTGATTAAGGTGCTTAGGCTCTGCTTGCATCATCTTTAGCTTAAAACTCTGAATGCATTTTCTTTGTATTAGGGAAAAAATAATAAAAATAGATAACTTGGATTTTTAATAATTAGGTGCTTTGAAGACCAAGTTCTGAAAGCAGAAAAGTTATTCTGAATAGCATATTGGAAAGCAAATGAAGATAAAGCCAGCTCTCAATAAGGAAGGGAGAGTTGGTTAGACATCTCAGCCGAGTAGAAAACAGAAAGAATAAATTAAGGGACTAGAACTGTCTTTCTATGTAGAGAGTGACTTACACCAAATAAAAGGCTATGTGATTCAGGCAAGGGAAACTACTCTCTCGCTGGGAATAATGAGGTAAAATTCTTTTTAAAATAAAATTAGGGTTCAGTTCTGTAGTTTACTCACTGCATTGAAATGGCACCTTGCCTCATGAGTTTTCAGTGGTTTTGTCTTTACTTTCTATGTTTATTCATCATTTACATCACACTGAAGGCCTTTTCATGAGAAAGCAATATTATCTTGCCATGGGTATCAAAAATAGAAATAATAAATTCTATGTATTTTTTTTTATTTATGTACCCAGTATTTTTTCTCCCAGTGCTAACAATGAAGGACAGAGTCCAGCACAGCCTTTGTAAGTCATGGGCAGTGTAGTTTTAAAAAGGCTGATGTGTATAACATTACCATCATGAAAGATTTCCAGAGTTCTTGCAAGTACTGGATTCTTGAGAGGAACTGGCATTTATCAGAAAGACTATTGATGACTTGAAGGGCAATAGATTCGATTCAGCCCACCAATTCTTTGTGTTATTTGTTTGAAATGGCATGTCTCTTTTTTGTTGGGTTTTTTTGGGGGTTTTTTTGACCATCATAGTTACTTTGCGAACAAAGGGCATGAAACTTTATAATGTTCATAAGTATGTTATGTTCAAGTAAAACAGGGCAAGTAGAGAGAGTGTAAACGTGGGTGTAAATGGAATGGACTAAACCAGTGGGAGCTTGGTAGTTCGTGGTGAGAAAGGGTGCAAAAAAGAAAGCAGTGAAAAAAAGAGAAAGAAACTACAGCATGAAAAATCAGGGACCAATTCTACCAAACTAATTAGGCAAATATGAAGTAAGTAGATTCTGTCTTGATGGAGTTACTCAGGTAAATACCTGTTTACCTGAAAGCTGTATCTGGCCTTAAGCACTGGCTTCGTGCTCCTCCACAGCCTTCTAGTTCTTGCCCTGAAATAACCTCTTTGTGTCAGTATAACATGATTCACCACTTTGCCAAGAGTACCTGTGTTCTTTACCATGTCTAACCTTGTGTTCTGCAGCTCAGAGCCAGAGCAGTTTGTGTCAGGCATGGCACAAGCATCCTCTTCTTCCACAGCATTCAAACCCTGTTCAGACATTCCCCAAGTATTAATCACCAGGGTACCCTTAAGCTGAGATTGCTGATGGCAAAGCTTGGTAATAATAATGGAGTTTTTATATCTTCAAGGCTACTTCAAGAAATAAATTACTTCTGGGGAGATACCAGCTGACATTACAAGAGTTTAAGCCACAGCCTGCAGAAGTCAGCAAAACATTTTCTGTAGACAGCAGTGTTTCTGAGAAGAGTTGTCACTTTTCATGCTAAACAGAATGAAAAGCACAGACTATTTGAGTTGACCTTAGTATTCCTCATTCTCTGACAAGCTTGACCATACATCATTATGCTACATGGAGAAAAATTGTCATTTTCCTCCCCAAAAGTTACTTCATTCTGTTTTGTGTCTATGCCACTAATTTGGCATCAGCTTTCTGATTTCTTCTAAAGCATACCATTACTTTTTAATTTGTATTTTTAAAATACCAGCAAAATATTTGCAGTAGAATTAAATAGTACCCATCACTCATACTGTCCATCTATGAAGTACCTGGCTTGCTGTGAGGACAGTCCTCACAGAGTAAGAACATGGTAAGCCATTGCTCTTCTGGGTCTCTGTGTCCCAATGTATGCTGAAAACTCAATGACAAAAGCAAGAAACAATTTTCCACCCTGAGATACAACCATTTGAACTTATAGCAATGCCAAATTTTACAAAGCTTTCATTCTAATTGGCTCTTGTGACTAGCCACATCCCCATCATCTCTGGGTGCATTCCAATACTGCCTTAAGCACTGTGCCCAGCATGTGTCCAGTGGGATTTGTTCTCTCACTGTTGCCTTGTGTTCATGCTTTCCAGTTGAACTTTCCACCAAGAAAGCACCATCTCTCTAGGCTCTGCTTCTTGCTATTTTTGGTCAAGCTTCACTTCCTCAGATAACACCCATCTTCATCCAGATATCCAAAAGAGCTCAGCAGGCTAATGAATAGCTTCAGCAATTGAAGTTGCTGTGGGAAGACATTGCTGTGGGGACTTTTTTTCTCAAAATAGCTTTTTTATGAACTTATGTATTATTTCTTTTTCTCTCTTTCTAGAACTTTGAACAGTTCCTTAATTTTGGTTGTTGGAAAGTTGTCACTAACCTCTTCTCATTGCCTAAGCAGAAGCAAACTAGAAATTTCAGTGTGCATGGCCATCTCCCAGCCATGCCTGCCATAAGCACACAGTTCTGGGATGGCTCCTCTGACAGTGAGACTCGTTCCTGCTGGGCAGTGATAGTGCTCAGGCTGCACCCACCCCTCTGAATGTGTGACCCATTCAGCAATGAACATTTTTATGTGTGTCTGTTGTGACATGCAGGGCTTTCCACCACCCAAAGTGCCTTCAGCTAGTCCAGAAGAAGAGTTTGCAGCTCTTCTTCAGAAGTGAATGTTTAATCTGTGGAAGACAACTGACATTGTCACCAAAAGCCCTGCCTGCCTTTGGTACAGTAAAGAATCCTGAGCTTTCTCAATAAGTTTTCTTAAGTTTCTTTGCCAAAAAAACCTTCCCTTCTCAAATGCAATCTTTCCATCCCCCTGCCCCACCCCCCACTGTCCCATTTAGTGTTGGTTGTGAAGTAAATTCTGTTCAAATTGAGTTCAAAGTTTCTCAGCACTGTAAGTGAAATTGATTTTTTGCTGTTGCAAGGATGGCATGCTCTAATGCAAAAAGGGAAGGGACAGAAGGAAGATTGGGGTGGTCCTGAAGTCAGAGGTACTTCAGCCATTGCCATTGCCATGGGAAGGTAGTGACTGCTGCAGCTGGAGAGATGTCTTCATGAATCACAGGTAGCACAGAGAGGAACAACAGGCAAACAGAGAGAATCCTGAATAACCACACAATCCATTACTATAGGTGGAAGATTTGTGGAAAAGTAGAACATTAGTGGTATTGGTCACAGTCGCTGCAGTGAGTGAGATTCATCAGGAAAAATCACTCAGTTGTTCCTACTGCATCTTTCACCCACAGGATTCCAAAGCATCTGCCAGAAAAAAACCAAAACCAAACCAAAACAAAAAGCAACACACTAGCATATCCACATGCATATCCCCCAATATTTAACAGGGTTTGAGTCCCATATTAACAGTTCCCACTTGGTATAAATATAAATGAAATTGCATAAACAAAAACTCTGTTTATTTGCAAAGCCAAGCACTCAGAAAATGTAACAAATATATTTGAATCCAAATTTATTGTGGTTTTCTTTACACACAGAGGCCACAGCTCTCAAAATATCTTACAGACACCAAAAAATTTTCATTATGTCTCTGTAAGATATCTCTGTCAGATATGGAGTGTATAAGTGACAAATAGGTGGATGGAAAATTGACTGGACTGCCTGACCCAAAAGCTTGGGATCAGCAGTACAACATCCATCTGGTGGCAGGTTACAACTGATGGTGTTCCCCTGGTACTGGGGAAAACACTTTTTAATGTGTGTATTATCAACTGGAACCTGTGGGTAGTAGCAAATTGCAGGGATGTGGTTAACATTCTGGAGGGCAAGCCTGCTATTTACAGGGACCCTGACAGTGGGAGGAGTGAACTGACAGGAGCCTCATGACAATCAGCAAAGGCAAATGCCAAGTCCTGTTCATGGGATGGAATAAATTTGTGCAACATATCAGTCTGGCCAATTGTCTTGGAAGCAGCTTTATAGAAAGGGGTCTGGGTGTCCCTGTGTGCCTCAAGCAGGATGTGAGATTAGCTCAGTTGGTCAGAGCATGGTGCCAATAACACCAAGGTTGTGGTTCAATCCCTGTATGGGCTATTCATTTAAGACATCGACTTGATGATCCTGCTGGGTCCCTTCCAACTCAGAATATTCTGTGATCTGTAATATGCTGGCAAACATCAACCATATGTTGGGCTGTTAGCAGGAATATAGCCAGCAGGTCAAGAGTAGTTGTTCCTCTCTCGTATTCCATACTTGTGAATTCCACAGCTGCGGTACTGTGTCTGTTCTGGAAGTTCCCCAGTTCAAGAAGTTCACTGGCAGATTGGAGCAAGACCAGCAGAGAGTCACCAGGACAGCAAGGGGGCAGGAGCACATGATGTTTGAAGAGAAGCAGTCAGAGCTGGTTTTGTCCAGCCCCATGAAGAGAAGGCCAAGGGAGATGGTTTTGCTCTCCCCAGCTCAGTAACAAGGGTCAGACTCTTCTGTGTGGTGCACACTGAGAGGATAAAAGGCAATGGGCACTAGCTGCAGCACAGGAAATTCATTCAGGTGTTAGGAAGATCATTTTCACCATGAAGGGATTTCCTTCCAGAACAGGATGCCCAGAGAATCTGTGTCATTTCCAGACCTTCAAAACTTCACTTGCATGATACTGGGCCAGATGATCTTGCTGGACTAATGTTTAATGGGAGGAGGGACAAGACAAATTCTAAGGTCTCTTCCCATCTAAATGACCTCAATTCTAGAGGGAAGAGCTGCTGAGGGAAAGTCCAGTCCCACTAAAATCTATTGCTTCCATGTGAAAAAGTTATGAAACTTGCTGGTTGATGGGGCAGTGAAATGCAAAACTCATGCCATCCCACAAGATCAGTTAAGATTTTAGAATTTTCAAATTATTTTAGTTGGCTAACACCAACTTGTTGGCTTGTTTTGTTTTTTGTTCTTCTAGAAGGACGTGAGAAAAGATCAAATGTTTCTCAGGTAATCAAATAATAACTAAGCCTCAAGCTCTTTCATTAAGAAAGGGTGCCCTGACCTTCAGGCCAGAAAGTGTTAGCCTCCCTCCTCTTTCCCTGGCACAGTATACACTCTATCTGGAAAAGTAACTCTGAAAAGGGTAAGTGAGGCATTTTTACAGGGAAAATAATTCACTTACAGAGTTTTGACCAGGTCTACATGGCCCCCACAGGGCAGGACCATCCAGCAACTTTAAAACAAAAAGTAAAGAAAGAGCTTCCTCACACTGCAAGCACTGTAATTTCTGAAACAGAAGGACATTGTGAACACAGAGAAGTTGGCCAGTATTTTGAGATTAACACCTCTGAAATGCAATATCCCAAAATATATTATAATCATAAATGATAGAGCTCTGCTTTTGTGTCTCCCACAGTAATAATGCATTTGATCTAAACAGGAGCTTCCCACAGAAAAAAATAAAAAGCAAGAATGAGACTTCAGACTTTGAGCTCATGTGGTTGTCATTATCTTGTGACTGTGATGCTTTTTTGTGTGGAAGAGGGATGGTGGTAACCAGTTGTGGAACAGACTTCATGACCAACTACAAGACTAAAATGCTTTCAGTGATAGTGGCCTTATTTCCTTGCATCAGACAGCACAAAGAGATGTAAATCTGTCCTAAGTATCACATAAAATCTTTGTTGCCTGCTTTTTCATCACCTCTTTTGCCCGAGATGGTTAATTATGGATGGAAAATGCTCCCATCTGCCTGACAGTGTCCTAGACACCATCCTGTCAGCCAAGTCTGAAGAGGTGAATTTAGGGAAAAGTTGGCCCTGATCATTCTCCTTCAGCTGAATCCAGACTGCATTCAGATGAATATTCAATATTTCATCTTTCCATTTTCATCTTCCACTGCAGTTGTGAGTTCTTCCAAGTGGACATTGCCTCTGCCTGGGTAACCAGTGCCCACCGTCGCGAGTTCCTGGCTCCTGCTCACTCCTGCAATAGTGATACCTATCCCCAGCCATCCAGATGTGGGCACACTCATACTGTGGTAATGGTGACAGCAAAATGAGAAGCAGGAGGAATTTATTTTTATGCTCTTGGTAGCTACAGGGCATTTGGGGAGAGCATGTGGAGCAGCAAAAGCCATGCTGCCATCTGTGTGTTAGCTATTAGTGTTAAACTACATTGTCTTGAATGTTATGAAGACACTTCATCCAATTCCCAAATTGGTTGGTGAATGCAGGGAAGATTGTGCTTGATGGATTTGATGGTCAAAAATTGACCATCCTGACTTGTAACTGGCTTGTACTTGGGTGAAGCTCAAGAATGCTTAAAACTGCCTTTGGACATCACAGGAACATTTGAGAATTCCCAAGGAACTTAGGAGAACTCGGTTTCCCACAGACTTCAATTGGGAATCCCAGGGAGTCTTTTGTTACAATATATTTGCTGGCTTGATTATGGTTCTGCTCAAATACTGATCCTGGATCCTTGCTTTGATGCCTGTATCCCACTCCCCTTCCTGTTTCTTCATTTCCCGCCCCAGCCATTTGCACATTTTGTACAGTGCCACCCCCACCCCCCTTTTTGGGGCTGTGAAAGGGGAGGATGTCCCTGCTAGACTGCTAACAAAATGTTTCTCAAAAAAAGCTTTACCACATCCTAACCAGGATGTATCTCCAGAGAAAAATGTCACTTTCCTCAGCAGAGCCACAGTGTTCAAGTCAGGCAAGAAAAGTTTTTAAATAGATTTAGCAGAGTCTGTCTACAAAGCCTATGAACTCTCAGGAAGAGAGGAAGCTTTTAAAATGCTCTTCATGTACAGGAGAGCTTTTTGTCTTCAAGAGTTCAGCACAGCCCCCTGTCCCAGCTGCACAGTCCCACTTCCCAATGGGCTCCCATCCTTCACCCCTCTGCTCTCCACTGCCTGCTGCAAGTGCAAGATGCTGCAGCCCTCTGGGTTTGGAGAGCTTCTTATCTTGTTTATGCTTTCAGAGTACAGTTCATGGTCACAAAAAACCCTGCCCAGATCTGCCTGCTATGGCTGGAGACAGAAAATGCACTGCCTGGTGCATTCAGAGGGGTGACTGAGTCAAAGGGGTTTCAGTTTTTTTCCATCACTCTGATATTTTCACTTTTTCTGTTAATAAATCTTCATATTTAGAAAGACATTGTGTGAGAGGTTATGCACAATTTGGCAGGGGGCTGTTAGTTTTTAGACTATTAGCCTTAATAAATAGTTCTATGTCATGGTAATAAGACCAGTATTTCTGATAGCTTGTGACAACAGGCCTAAGAAGTCTGATCCCCGGAATTAAGTAAAGGGATTTTTTACAGCTCAGAGAAAAGGGAAAGGGTCAGACACCCAGCTGCCATGGTACTTTACATTTCCACAGTCAGCTCTGCCACTGTGGTAATTGTCATCAGGAGCTAATGTCCCACACAGCTGTCCCCCATGGCCTCTTTTCACATCTCTTTTATCCTGGGGACTTCATAGGAGGAAAAAAAATCAAAAATCAATGTGATACAGTGAGGAGTAAGGCGCAATCCAAGATATTTGGGTTTGTTAATTGTATTTTTAGATTATTCAGTATTCAGCACTGGAGAAGATGTTTTATTAAACTTATAAATAAGTTTATAAACACTTATTAAAGGTGTTTAACTTTGGAAGTTTCAGACTTGCAAAACACCCTATTATATGATTATAAATTTTGTACCTGTAAGTAGATATACCTATAGAACAATTAAAGACCTAGATGGATGGTTTATTCTTCTTGAGCTTTTGGATGGAAATAATATTGAGCTTTCAAAAATACTTGCACTTTTAAGTATAAAAATGAGCAGATTATATAATTTTGATATGTGGTCCTGTTTTCAGAAGATAAGTTAGAATGATTTTAAGTTTGTAATTTTCCTTACTGTGCAAATCTTCCTAGAAGAGATGGTAGATTTAATCTTTTTAAGAGGAACTCTAAAGCTCATCATGAGAGGATATATCTGCCACAGGCTGATATATCAACACTCTCATTAACAGAGTGTTGGAGCATTTATGAACAAAGTTATCAAAGCTCAAATATCTGATCAATTCCAATACAGACAGTCCGTGCTCAAGGCTCCAGCATCCATCCAATGCAACTTGCTTCTCCTTCCTCTGGATCAATAATAGCTAATAGGGATGAAAGTAACATATCAAACCCCTTCAGTGTCACTGTTGATGCTTTCTGACAAGCCCTTGATTAAAAGGAGGGACCCCACAGGCACTTTTTGTTAAGAATAAAAAGATAACAGTAAACATTTTTTCAGTGCAATCCCTTTCATTTACAAAGCATGTGCAGAAGTCTGTTTCTTTTAGAGCAGAAGAAATCAAACAGGAGCTACAGCATCTTGGAGCTGGGAACAAAGACATTATCATTCATCCAAAAGTCTCTACAAGAGTGGGGGGTTTTCCTGCTATGAAGACTTCTATGTTTGTCTCCATATAGTTGCTAATGTTTTTTTATCTGCTGTGTCTGCATGTCTTAAACATTCACAGAAACCATCAGAGATAGCAAAGGAGCCACTCTGCCTTTGTTGTGAGTCAGAATCTTTGTTGTTTGAGTGATTTGATTCCAGAAGGGAGCCCAAGCCTCCCTGTAATTATGGGAAGTGTCTGTGTCCAGTCCCTGACATTACATATCATCATAACAGCTCTGAAGGTCCAAGGACACAAACAAGGACAGGACTGTAGGTGAATTTTACATGAGACCAACCTATCTATGCACTCAAAAACTATACATAAATCTTTGTGAATCTCAGCTTGTATTACAGGTCTGAGACAAGCTGCAATTTTCATAGTACTAGTTAGGAACAGTTGCTTTGAAATCAGTTTATTTTTCATGCAATAATTTTAATAGCCTAAGGTAAGACACCCATGGACCACAGAGTGTCTGGTGAGAGGAGAGGTGATATACAGCAAGCTGGGAAGTACTGAGACTGTAAGGGATTAGCAGGTGAAGGATGTGTGAAACACTGCAGGATGACACGAAGCAAATATCTCTGCTGGTCTGCTGATTTTTAGTAGCTAGTAGAGGTGAATACTATTCCCTAGGCTGATTTTTGGTAGGTCCTTCTTGAAAACTGCTGAGTGGAGAATGGGTTAGTTGTTTTATGAAAAATGCTCTCTTGTGGATAGCTGGTTTAAAGATTGTCTGGGCATTGATTGTAGGCTCGCTTGCTTAGAGACCACGGCACATCCTAGCTCAGGTTCTGCACTGGGCAAAGCAGTAATAGGAAGTCCAAAACAGAGTCATGTGAATTTTCGTATGATTTAATTTTTTTTCCTGTTGTCTTGTCTGATAAAATTGTTCAGCCGTCCCCAAGTAATTTTGTGTATCTCTTTGGACACGGGAAAAAACAGACAAGTGATTCTTTTCAGATTAATTTGGCTAAGAGAGGGCGTGAGCGTGGTTGTGGAGGGTGTGGTGCATGCTCATCAAAATCAGATAACGAAGGGAAACTAATTACAACTTTTAACTGTTGTTGAAATCTCTTCTGTGGAAGAGAAGTTTTCATATGAATATTTCTTGCATTAGAGGTGAAATCAGATCCTCATCCCGCACTTGCTGTGTTTGGAGTGCTGCCAAAAAGCTCTTTTTAAAGAGGCATTCCTACCGGAATATGTCATGGATTATTCTCTGCTCCCAGCTCAGATGGGGAACTGGAATGCAGACCTCCCAGTCACACACCAGTGGTGGCATTCGGGAGGCTCACGTTGCAATCTAGAGAAAATAAGCATCGAGGCAGAGGCAATACCACATGAAAATGACAGGGAGAAACAAGCAGAAGATATGTGCTGTATGTAGGGAGCTCAGCAAATCCCAGCCCTCCAAACCTGCGTTTAACTCTGGCCAGAGCTTAGATCAGCATAACAGCTAGCTGGGATTTACAAACATGTACCTCTTCTAAAAAGTTATTTTATTGCTTTTAAAGGCAGTGTCTCCACAAGAGAATGAGCTGCCTAAATAGTAGAGTGAAAAGCAAGAGGAAAAGGAAGCATCTGAGCTGAAAAAGGTGATAGTCAGATCATGGAAAACTCTTTAAAGACAAGCACTAGATGCAGAATCCTCCTCATTAATCTTGTGGTTAGCCCATCTCCCCTAGAAGGGACTACCCTTCCATAAGGAGAAAGAAATGTAAATATATTTAGTCTGAGCTGGAGATAATTTTATTTTAGATTCTCTNAGTAAATATTTCCTACTTTCTTTGGTGTCATGACAGATTAAAACTGGAATATCTTCCAGAGATCATGTGAAAATGGTTCTATTTTTGCTGGGTAAGTGTCATGAATATCAATATACTAAATAGAACAGACTGTGACAATAAAAATGTTGATCTCTGTGGCTGCTGAAAGAGTGACATTAAGTGACTCTCACTGATATTTAATTTGCAAATTGAATTGCACTTATTGAGGGAGGGGAAAAGCAGCAACACTTGAGTTGATGAGAAATTCTGCATTTGAAAACACTCCTTATTAATGATTCAAAACATAGAGTTCCTAGGAAACTTGTAAACAAGTTCAGTATTCTGCACACTAATCCATAACCATTATCATATGTAGAGAACAAGAAGTTACTCATAAACAGATGTTCCCTTTGCCAAACCCATTCATCTAATGCACATTTTACTTTCCAAGTCCTAGTTAGCAACTTTCTGTGGTGGGTGGATTACATGAAAGGATGGAAAAGCAAGGATAAGTTTGCCTGCAAAGGAGCAATATTTTCATGACTGTTCTGAGTCTTTTCCATCTTGGGCTTGCTCTCAGTGCCCTGAAGGGCACTCAGCTTTATGGTTCCAGGCACTGTGAGGCAGTGGGAGATGCCAAACGTGTTCTGTTACCAGAGAGCTGTGTCATTACTGTGTCATTATGGGTGCTCTCTGCTCTGGCTGGGAATGCAGCCTGGCTTTCACAAATGCTTATGCCCAGAGAAGGCAATTATCTTGCCATAAGTTATAGGTGAGCTTTAAGGAAAAGATATGCTAAAAGCAAGGGTGGAGGAAGAATTACTGCTCAAAGCATAACTAATTTCTAAGTTACTTCATGTTTCTCAGGGTCCAGTTCAGCCCAGGTGTTGACTGTCTTTAGGTATGGAGATCCCATCACCTTTCTGAGCAACCTGTTCCCCTGGCTAAGTACTCCCATGAAATTTTTTCCATATGTCCAGCTGGAATTTCTCTCCTTTTGCTATGCACATCCAATAAATATGTAACTCAGTCTTTCCTGTAACTCCCCATAAGGAAGATGTATGCACCATAAAGACCTTCTCTCAACCTTCTCTTCTCCAGGACAAATCCAGTTTTCTCAGTCCCTGCTCCCACAGTGAGTGCTGCATCACCATGACCATCTTGGTGACCCTCTCCTGGACTCTCTCCAGTTTGTCAGTGTTCTCCTAGGAGCCCCAAACTGGACACAGCAGTCCAAGTGCAGTCTCATGAGTACTAAACAGTGGGGATCTTTACATGGATCCTAACAAAGAAAAAGACTGTAATGAATTAAAAACCTGGTCAGGCTGTGCTGAGATCTCTCAGAACTCTGTCACTGCAATTACTTAAAGGGGGTTTCTCAAATATATTTAAAGAAAGAACAAGAGACAATGGGCAGAAACTGAAATACAGGAAATTCCATTTAAATGTAAGGAAAAAAAATCTCTCACTGTGAATGTGGTCTAACACTGGAACAGTTTGCTAGAAAGGTTATTAAGCTTGCATGCTTGGAGATACCCAAAACACAACTGAACACAGCCCTGAGCAACCTGCTGTGCCTGATCTTCCTTTGAGCAGGGGTAGGTTGATGAGGTATCTTCCAGCTTCAACTATTCTCTGATTCTGTGAACTGCTAAGTGAGATTAAAGCTACATGTTTAAGGCAGGTTCTATGCTGATCCACATTGAATCTTTATCAACATGAGATGCAGAGACACAAATAAAAGATTGTTTAAAAAAGAAAACAAACCAAATCTAGCCACCAAAAAGATGTTATTCTGGAGGTGGTGTTGGGTGGCACACAGAACCTGCTTTAGATGATACTGGGAGAGCAATTCTGTGTCTGTAATCACAGTTAGGGCAGTATTGCAGGACAGAACAACTCAAGCAGATTCAGCATATGGACATTCATTTTCAAGAGAGATTTATCAAAATGAGATTATAAAAAATAGAAAAAGGAAAAAGAAAGAAGGGAATCAAGTCTTAAACAGAGCAGTGCAAAAGCCAGAAGGATCAGGCAGCTTGGGCGCTGTTAAAAAATACTATATTAAAATCTCAGGTAAAAAATTTGACATAATTTGCAAAGAAAACAATGTGATCCAGAAAGGCCATTTCACAGCTCAATAGGTACATTAAGGATGCTATCACAGGCAATAAGTTAATGTTTAAAAAAATGGGAAGCTTACCCAAATTAGGAGTACAGGAAAGCCCATAAAATAAGGCAAGTCAACCATATACCAGAAATTGAAAGGGCTAAAAAATAAGGTGAATTGAGCCTTGTAGAGACTGGTAGTAAATAGTTCTTTTTATAGCAAAGGCAGGAAGCCAACTAGTTTGAGGACAAATATGTAAAAGGGCACTTGGGGAAGACAAGAAAACAGCAGAAATGCTCACTGGGTGTAATGTTCCAGTCTTTCCTGCTGAAGATGTGAGAGAGAGCCCCAAACCCAGCATATTCTTGATAGCAATTCTTCAGAGGAGTTAGTGCAACCTGAATTGAATTCACAGGAAATAATAGACCAAAGAGGTAAGCTGGAGGTCAGTAAACCAGTAGGACCAGGCACCATTTACAGAATATTTCACGTGTGAAGCTGCAGAACTGGTGGCCCAAGGTGTGCACACTGCCTTTACAAGTGGCCTCTGTGCCAGAGAAGGAGGAGGGCAGAATTGCCACTGTAGCCCCTAAAGCCAGAGGGGTCTTGGGAAACAACAGGCCAGAGAATTTGACTTCCATCCCTCCTACAACAGCAGAGCCAAAAAAACATGCACACACAGGGAAGTGTGATGTCAAGGGAAGCAGTCAGTATGATTTCTGTAAGGGACAACCTTGCAACCAGTCTGCTGGAAGTCCATAGGGGTGGTAACAATAATGTAGAGATACTGGACATATTTAGATTTTCAGGTAGCTTTTGACAATTTCTCAACAAAGGCTATGAAGATACTACGTCATCATGGACTGAATGAAAAGTCCTTTTGTGATTTGAAAATGGAAAGGAAAGTTAAGGGCTCGACCGTGACTTTTTTTAGGATGGAAATCAGCAACAACAGAACCCCTAGAAGTCACTTTGGTGTTACTTAACATCCTCACCAGCAACCTGGTATGTCTGGCATGCCCAGGTTTGCAGTCAATGGCAAGCTTATTTGTGTGGTGAAGTGCTGAGCTGTAGGTGAAGAACTCCACAAGTGCTTAACAAAACCAAGGGAGGGGGCAGAAGGGTGACACATGAGTTTCAGTTCACCAAGGTGATGTCTTGGGTAGAATAATCTGTAGAATAATCTGAATCATGTTTACATGGTTCTGAAGTCACAACTGGCAGCCACCACATAGGAAAATGCTGTTGGAGTCAGCATGAACTATTCCCTTAACCTCAGCTGAGTGTGCTGTGGCAGCCAGAAAGCCAGGGGAAGCTCTTCTGTGGTGCACCCACATTTGGGGTAGTGTGTGTGGTTCTGGTCTCTGCATAGCTGGAATAGAGTGGGTTAGAGAAAGGGAACCAAAAAGGACAAAGGGATCAGCTTCCTCAAGAGGAAAGCCTGGAAAGCCAGGATTGCTCACATTAGAGAGGAGATGGGTGTGGTGTGATCACGACTTTTTAATGAACTTATCTTTCAAAGAACAGAGGTGGGTGTGAAATCTGGTCACCTGGAAGCAAGGGAGTAACTTGCTTAAAAGAAAAGCATTTGTTTCCAGAAAACCAAAGGCCTTGTGGATGGTATTGGTAGTATCCCAAAGCAACCAGGATTGTTCCTCTGATCTCCTCACACCCTGTGCCCAGAAGGCTCTGCAGATGGCTAGGCAATGTCCTGTATTCTACAGAAGTCAAATTTTTGCTCTGTCACTCATGAGCCAAAGGCTGATCCAATCTGTGCGTGTGCAGTGCTGCTGGAGCTTTTACTTGAGAAGAAGCAGAGGTCCTGAGATCAGCAACCTGAAATCAGGGCTGAGGTATTTCCACATGAGCCACACATTTGCTCCATTTTTCTGGCCAACTTGTTTTGAGTGTCCTTTTTCATTCTGTGGTTTGCAGTCGTGTCCCAAAGGAAAAGGAATTATATGTATGCCCTTTATGCTCTCTATAGTATATTAAAAAAGGGGGGCGAAACTCTGTTTTCAGTTTCCTTCCAAACAGCATTTTTTGGTTGTCTTAGGATTTTTTTTTGCCTTAACTTGCTTTACTGGGTAATGTCATCATTCAGCTTTCCTGTTTTTGCTGTAGAACTTCTTAGATGGTTCCCAGATGTGCATTGGAAATTAAAAGGTAGCATGCTGAATCCTGAACACAAATAATCTTCATTTGTAACTTGAGCCGTTATTGTTCACAACAGAAGACAGAAAAGAGATTCCACGTGATCTGGCTGCTTTGGTTTCTCTTTTCCCTGGAATTTTAAAAAACTGTCTCCCAAGACCTGCGCAAGAACCAAAATAGTTTTTTTTACAATAACATCACAGCTCAGTTGGCAGCCTTCCCCAAAACAAGTCTTTCCTCATCCCATAGTTCCTTCAGGCCTCTGCTAAATGTAATGGAACTTTTTAATCAACAAGGCTGTGTTTTTTCTTTTCCTTCATCTCTTCCCACTTAAAGCAGCTTGTTGTCCTGTTCAAGTATCTATTTATATTATTTACTGCAAAAAGCCAGGATGATCTGTGGACACATTTGTCTGGTTCTCCCTATCAGCTGTTTATTTCAAGATCCCATTTATATCTATTTTCCCATTCAAACATGTACTTGAGCTCATAGATGTGACCCCCTCTCAACCCTCCAGGTCTAAACAGAGAAGTTTCCAACTCACCTGCTCCATACACTGCACATCTTTGGAGATGGACCCTTCCTAATTTTGTGTCTTTCTGTTTAAGACAGGACATCCTCTTCTTAGAGGAAAGACATGACTCTTGAGGCCCACAGTGACAGCCCTATACCATCTGGCCCTGTAAAATATTATTCCCAGCTATTTCTAGTGTGTTTAACATCATATTTTCTTCATAACATGATAAAAATACTTGGTTGGAATGTGAGCTATTCAATGGAGATGGTGGCAAACATCCCCATGCCTGCTGTCCCAACTGGAGTTAAAGCTGATTGTGTTCCTGCAGAGAAGCTGTGTGACAATTCAGCAGAGAAAGGTGGCCGAGCATCAAGCATACCAGGCATCTCTGGAAATTTTATCGTGTTGTTTTCATTACTTTCCAATCTTGGTAAGCTGGGTTTGACTAAATGCTCTGAGGGAGTTCAAAATGAGAACAGCTGAATCACAGCAGACTCACTGGAGTGATCGAAGGCAACAGCAACCAGAAATCTGCATGAGTCATCCAAAGAAGAGGCCAGAGAAAAGGGTGGGTGTGCTTTGTACTAAAGTACATAGCTCTTCTGGGAACATGGACTTCTCAGGAGCTTCTGCTTTTCTATTCTGGTGTAAACCCAAAGGGAATCTCCTATTTTCTATGAATTGCTCTAGATAAGGATGGGTTCTGCTGGAAACAAGAGGCACAGCCCAAGTTCTTACACCCATTCTTTCCTTCAATTCAGCTGTTTTTCACCTGCTGCAGATCTATCTGAGTAGGAAGGCATCACTTCAGAGCAAAGGCCCAGGGCTGAGGAGGGACAAAAATATACCCAGAGACATTACAGGACCATTGCCTCAGCTTCTTCCACTGTGATATTCCAAAAGCTAAAGAAAAGATTCGACTCATTTTGGGCAGAGGCTGGGAGCACAGTGCCTCCCACAGCAGGGCCATTCCTTGCCCTCATGTTGCCATCATGCACAGCCTTCCTTCCACACCCTGTCCCGTTGTGCATTCACCCAACTACACCTCCCACAGCTGCCAGGGCTGGCAGGAAAGGGGACTAGCAGGAGCTAGTTGACTTGATAGGTGGATGCATAGATTTTTTTCCTACTTTTTCTTTACGTGGATTGGGGGATTGGAAATGCCACAAAGGGTTTTGGTCTAAATCCCACAAAGCAGTGTCTCAGCACCTTCACATTTCAACAGTAGCCCCACAGCATTTGTAAAACTATGTTGTCTACTTCACAGTAAATATCTACTTGCTAAAATAGCCTCCACCAAGCCTTTGCTTGAAATCCTTGAAGGAAATTAGTTGTCCTGTCCTCTGCCTATCCCTTGGTTGTTTCTAGAAGGGTGTTGATGGTACCCTGGTATCTCAAACCAAATAATAGGTCCTGCTGCTCATCTATGGTGGAGATAGGTGACACTGCTCCCAAATGACTGTTGGAATCAGCTGGGTGAAATTACTCACTTTAAATAATCTGTTGTCTTGATAATTTGGGTCCTTTTAACCCCAGAAGATTTGGGATGGCACAAATGAATACCTGTCCTAGCAGTCTGCCAGCACAAGGGGCTGAGCCATTGAGTGCTCACTCACACAATCCCTGCTGCTGAGCACTGGCAGCATGTTTGAGGGACTCCTTCAGTGCCTCCAAAGGCTTCCTCTGACAAGGCTCCTGCTGAATTTTCACTCAGGGCACTATTATCTACAGGGTGTCATGCTTCCACAGCGTGGTCCAAGCAGAGATTTCAAAGCTCTACAGGATGTAAATTAGCACCATCTCATCAGTGACCTTCCAGCCCCAGCCTGGAAGCCACAGCACCCCGAGCTGCTGCCATAGCTCATCTCCCCTCTGCCTTGCTTCATCTTCCCATGTTTATTCCTTTTGCTGTTCTGCTTGCCAGAGGAAGAGTGCCAGCATGACCATGAACTCTGTTCCCCGTGGCCAGGCACCTCCACGTTCAAAGGAACTAAGCTGTGCTAATGTTTACAAGAAATATTCTAATTCTGGTGTGTGAAGCCATCCTCTTGACAACATCTTTCTGTGGTTAAGCATGAAAATGTTTATTCAGACTGAACCAAGATCTATTTCAAGTCAAAACCCCATAGTCAGACATTCCTGCATTCTACAATAGCATTCCCTCAAGCTGACTGTGACAGGGCAAAGCTGCCTGTTGCTGTCTGGGAAAGATTCTCTCCTGCTCATGCATTGTCCCTTTGTTTCTGAAAAGTGCTGCACAGTCACAGTAAGTGATGGCTCACTAGATAAGAAGCTGCTCTGCATGTGAATGAGTGCCCAACACTTTCAGGGAACTGTGAGATGGGCAGTTCCCCTTTTTAATGCTCTTTGATGAGCAATAAAAATACATATGTCGAAATATGTGCACCAACTGCCTGCCTTCAATTAAGCATTGGATTTACCTTCATATTCCCACCAGTCTTCAACTGCAAAAAATTATCTCATGGAAATTTACTTCATTTCTAGTTTTGCTGTTTCTTAATGTGAAAAATCTAGTGTCTAATGATGTATGAGCTGGGTTTTTTTCAGTTTTGGTTTGGTGTAGGTAGGTAGTTGTTTTTGGTTTTTTTTTTTAACTGCATTATTAGATTTCTCACAGAAATTTTCTCCTTGTGGTCTTATGGTATGGATAATCTTCAGGGTATTATGGCATGTATCTTCCCAGATGAGTCTAGGAAATGTAATTGTGTGAACAGAGGTATAATTACATATTCCTGCACCTCCTATATATATGTAAGCATTTGATATGTGTATAAAAATACAAGGCTTACATTGATAAATGTGATTATCTGCAGAGAGACACTGTGGCAACAAATATGTGTATGCCTACCTGTGTACATCATGCCTTCCTTTTCCAGAGTGTGGTATTACTAACCTGGAAAACTGAAAAATAAGAAGAAATTTTCACACTTCCTTAAAAATGATTATATTTTAAAATATCAATATATAGTGAATTTTCTGCCTTTTAGGCTTCAGGTTCTGCTCTAGGAGATACTTTCAAGCTTAAAAGAAAAGCACTGTTGAGATTCCTATATAATCAAACCAAGGCTTGAAAAGACACCATTTGTCATGAGCTGCACACACTGAATCTGTGAGAGCTGGCAGCAGTGACAGTATTACAATTAAGAGTAACATTTTTTCCAGATAGGATAAACACCATTTGCCACTTCATAAGCTTTTGGATGTGAAAATGGAACTACGACAATTTCCTTTTCTCATCCAGATGCAGATGATGTTGCTTCATTTTCTGACAATGTATTAGTAGACATCATTAAATGAAATTTAAAGCCTCCTCTCTTTAGCTCCCCTCCTTATTCCCCAGTTCTGACACTGTTTTCTTGATCACCAATACACAAGCCATCCAGGTGCTTTATTACTGACTGGCTGTATCATTTCATAGTCAAAATATGCTATACCAGAAAGGAAGATCCAAAAAGGTGACAAAGAAGTGTGTGGGAATATGTGAAGTTGTTAATATCCATACTGGAAAAATCTGGTATTGATTATGGCAGTACATTTCAGAATTGCAGGTCTAGGGTCAGTATGACAGAGGTAAATTTGTAGCTGAATTGGATGCGTGGGTATCTTTTTGTTATGACAGTTGCACCCTGTACAGAAATGTCAATAAAGCTGTTAGCTATCCATTCCATATGTGAGCAAACAGGAGAGGGATGTGTGTGACCACATCCAGGGCTGCAGCTGGGAATGTTTACTGCAGCACCACAGAACAGAGGAAACTAGAAGAGATCCTGGCCAGGGTTTCCAGCTATTCCCAATGTAATATTCTGGTGCACATCATCCAGAAAATCTGTGTGGGTGCTGGGTGTTTGACAATTTTGAACACCTCTGAAAATCCTTCATCCAAAAGAAGCATGCCACTAAGTGAAGCACAACTGCAGGTGCTGGATTGTTTTTTTCAACAAAGCTAAAAAGGGATTTTTAAATGACCACAGATAAAGAGCACCCAGGTAATGCCTCTTGCTGCTGAGATGTCATAACAAGGTATTTGCTAAGGGACACAGAAGAAAATCAGATCCAAAAAATGGCCAGCAGCACATCTTGTAGTTCTTACATATTTCTTTCTGAAATCTCTCTCTTGTTCTCATATGCCCAGCTCTCAGCCACAGGGGTATCTCCCTAAGAGATTTTGCCTCCTTGAGTAACTATCAGAGTTCTGCTTGCTGCTGTGCTCTGCTCCTGCCTGGGTTTTGGACATTTACAGGTCATAATCTTTCCAACTGCTTTTCTTTTATTGGTCTGGATTTTGAATTTTTTTCCCCAGACAGTGCCCTCCAAACTGTTGAGCGGCAGTCTGGATGCAGATGTTCAGGCCAGAAGCCTCTCCCCCTAGCAAAGCCAAAGAAAATGCGGATTCCTTGGCAGACTCATCACAAAAGACACACAGCTCCCCTCTGCACACTGCTGTCCTCACCTTAGCTAGCAGTGGTGCCCCAGGGAGGCATGGCTGGGCTATTCCCTCTGCCCTTCATGGAGGAGAATGTCCTTCTCCTTCTCCTTCCTGGGCCCAGAGCTTATGCCTGTGTCAGCCTGCACTCAGTACTCACCAAGAGCAGCACAAGAATGAGTGTAAACGATTCACCTCCTTCACCAAAAATGGCTCACCAAGAAGGAATGTTAACTTAAAGGGAGACACTGTATTTGCAGTTCTTGAGAGGTAACACCCTACAGCTACCACCAGGAACAAAGCAATGACTTAGTGGGGGACAATATAAGACGATGAGATGAAGCTTGTCAGAAACTGCAAAGTGACATAGCCTAAAAAATTTAAGTAAGTGCTAAAGAGCCTCAGATTAATTGTGTGTACTGCAATATCTATGTGCTGCAATAGTCCTTCCTCACATCATTGCACATGCCTTCACCAAGGCCAGGTATGCTGTGATGGGCCATGAATGACACAGGTGCTGTGCCCAAGCTTTACCCTATTGTTCAAGACCTGGTTTCCTGCCCAAGGGGCAGCCCCACCCTTGTGTCTGCTCCCACATGAGAAGCACTGCACTGAGGCAAAGCCCTCTGCTTTGTCCCCTTTATGGCATCTCAGTTCTGGGGAGAATGAGAACCAGCCAGAAGGATGGGCCTTTCACCCTCCTCTGTTCCTAAAATATCTTATTTATAACCTTAAACAGCCTGGACACTTGGCATCTCCACTGTCTTTGATCCTCTGACGTCTACTCTGGCTGCCTGCAGTTTCCAGCCTGGGAAGGATGGAAATTTCATGATAGTCCCCCTCCATTTAAGCAGGTGCTTGCCTTGGGGTTGAGTCATCCCTGGTGAGATGATTTGCCATGCAAAGCTTCCCAACCTGAGCTCACTGAGCTCTGGGTGCTGCCTTGCCAGACTGCCTGTCCTGCCAGGGCTGTGAAAGGAACACTCACAGGCAACAGCTGGTTTGCAATGCACAAGCTCAGAAGCATCAGAAGAAGTGTTTGACCTTTGTGTGTCAAGTGTGCTAGAAATGGATCAGTGTGAGGCAGTGAGAGGCACAGGTGCCTTTTGAGCAGGAGAGAAAAGGAACTCAGCAAGTCTTTTGATGTGTCTCAGTGAGCAAGCAGCAACACTAACAAAGACAGAAAAAGATTTAGAAAAGCATACTTATAATAGCTGAACACAAAACTGTCCAAAAGTAACAATTTTGATAGCTTCACAGACAATTTGCCTTGTGTTGTGCCTGATTTGCTGTCATTTCACATAATACAAAAAGTTGAAAATAAGACACAGTCAAAATGTTCTGGGGGGATAATGGCTGCTTCATTTCCTAGGCTAACATCCTGCCTCAGGTGAACTTACTTCATTCCACAGTCAAAAGTGGGAGGTGTCCATAGGCCTCCAGATGGGGATGACTTAGGCTATGTTATTTAGAGCTACTCTAAGTGATGGGAAAGACAAGGGTATGAGAGCAATCTTCCCCTTTTACCTTGCTGCTTGCCCTCCTACAGTGAAAAATCTCCACTTCCCATGGGCTTTCCTATGACCCTGGTCTGGGAAGCTCAGGTGTTTAACCAACAAAGTCAAGAAAAGCATGAACTGAAACAAGGACTGTGACTAATTAAGATGTTAACTTGTCTAACGAGTTAAGTTAACATTCAGATGTAAGTTCCTGGGAAGAGAATACAAAAATCATAAGTAGCTGAAAGTGATTCTTTTCATCAACCTTAAAGCAGGGTACTGTATAATAACTCACAGCTGTGCATATTTGATCCCCATCTAGCATCAGTTCATGCATTATTTACATCCTTATTACTGGCAGTGGAGTTGAACAGAAATGATGGGAATATCTGTTACACCTGATGGGAGACAAGCATTGTGCATAGCTCACACTTGTGGGCCAGAAAGGCAGGGGCAGAGAAGGCAGGAAAGCAACTGAGCTCAGAGGAACTGGAACTCCTTAGAAATCAGATAAAAGGGAAGAGGAAGTCTGTTTTGGATGGGAGAAAGAGCAGACACTCAGTAGATGGGAGAAAGAAAGAAAACTTGCTCACTTTGCCTCTATCCAGAGGTGCAGCAAAGAGCATTTGAAGTGAGGAGAGGCATGAGTGGAGAGAATTAGCAATGCATGGAGCACCAGCATGCTTCAGAGAATGAGCTGAAGTCCTTGTCAGTAGTGCCCTTTGGTTGGCACTTGATGGTCTCTGCTAAATGTAAGGGGTCAGGCAGGTTTCTTGGCCACTGACCCAGGCAGGGAGCTGCTTCCTGGCTCAGAGATTTCTAATAAGGCACAAAGGGCTTTGGAATTCCCCTAAAAGAGGTAGTGAGGCACACCACACCCTGTGGTGACCAGGCAGTCTCCTGCCATCAGGAATCCCAGGGCTGCTGTCATGTAGCCTGGTTGTGGAGGTGATTGGTGACAGCTTTTGTATGACTGCCATGAGGAAATGGATGGACTCCACCAATTACACTTCTGCACAGCACTTGGCAGCTGAAAGCTTTGCCTCCTTTCCAGTGAGTTCTAGAACAAAACCATGAAAAGCTGTGTTTTCTGTATCTGAAAACCATTTTGTCTCCTTCCTGCTGTCCCATAGGCACCCTGGAACAGATTACTTCTGCTGTCTTTACGTAAATGCTCCAAATTCCTTCCTGGACAGAAGGGAAAACTTCCAGAGAGGCTTCCAGGCAGAATGGTTTGGCTCTACTGCTGTCACATTGTTATTAACAGAAGTATATTTCAGGACCACATCCAGCTGCAGGCAGAAGCAGAGAGGAAGCTAGCACACAACCTCCCATATGCCATCTGCTCTAAAACTGGAGTCCAACCCCAATCCAGTCCTTCAGGCAGTAACATGACTATACCCAGATCAGCTGAAACCAAATTCTCCATTTGAATAAGCAGACCTCCAAGTATAACTTTTCTGGTACACACAGAAGCAGACCTCCAAGTATAACTTTTCTGGTACACACAGAAGCACCATGTTGGATCATCACATAAGGAGAAATTAGGCTTTTTCCTGCCCTGAACTCCAAGTCAGAGCCAATTCTTCACAATTGGTCCAAATGGGTCATAAAACAGTAGCACAAGATTGCAAAATCTCTGTGAGCTGGTCTGGCTGCAGAGGAGGAACGTGAGGAAGAAGTCAGCAGTGCAAGGCTCATGTCAGGTCAAGTTCCTGTATACATGGAGGGTTTAAACTCAAGCATGTTACCAGCTGCAGCCACTCAAGGCAGCCAAGGCTCAACAACAAGCAAAACCTCTGTGTGTGAAGGTCACAGGAAGAAAAAAGTCCAGAGCTGTATGAAAGTGCATGGCCCATTTGGAGGACCTCTGGGCAGTGGCCCCCAGGAGAGGCATAGCTGCCAGTGTGCATAATTGCCAAGAGGTTTAAAGGGAAAAGCCACAGCACAGCAGGACTCCTTATGTTGTCCAGATCAAAGCAGCTTTGTGGTTTAGAAAACATATCATCAGATGGAGGGGAAAAAAATTAATGACAATCTCCTCCAGGACAGTCTAGTAATGCCTACTTGGTACAAACACCTTATGTGAGATTTGTATAACCCTCACAGACATCCTGGAAAACTGACAGTGGGCTTGAGAAAAGGGTACAGCAGCCCCAGCCCAAGGACAAGCTCATGTGCATGGGCTAGGTTTGTAGGCTACACCACACTGCAGCCAGTTCAGCCTGCTTTCCCCTTCCAGAGCACCTGGGCAATTTTGACTGGTCTTGCATCTTCTCTTGTGTTTCATGGTGATTTGGGAAAATGTAAGGAGACATTGCTTCAGCTTTCCAGAAGCTTCTCTACCAAGGCAGCCTTGCACAGGACAGCTATAGAAAAACCCTTTATATTCCAGCCCTCCCTCCCTTCCCAAGTTCTTCTCTGCAGGGGTGAGGTACAGATGCACCTTAGCATTTGCTGTTTGGAGACAACCCTACAAACCCTACACTTGAGACCTTTATCTAACTCACCTGGTCTGCCCTTACCCCAGATCACTCCATGTGACTGATGTAAGCAAGCAGTAGGACCAGCCTGGTGTGGGGGAATACATTTGTTGGCACATTCCATCCATCCAGTTATCCACAGATACCTAATGAGACCCAGGAAGGGAGCCACAGGCCAGGCAGCTCAGACTTCATCTGTAATTGCTTCTTGTGCAACAAGTTGCAATCATATGAGAGCTACAGACATTGTTATTGCCCTACCAGGAATATAAGCAGGAGGAGAAACCTCCCTGCCACAATTTTAGTCCAGACCATCTCAGAAGCCCTGTGTGCTGTAAGAATCACAATTCATGGGCTAAATCCTGAAGGCATTGCTCAGTATTTTTCTGGAATTGAAGCATTTGTGGAGGCTGTGCAGAAACCTTTCCTGGCTAAATGCTTTGAGACCAGGAGCCCTGCTTTCCCTCAGCAGACATCTAGCACCACAGAAGCCTGCTTTGCTTTACAAAGCACAAAAAAGGGATTTTCTGCCCTCAGGAATCCACAGTATAGGAGATGTCAATATAAGGATGGGCAGTCTCTAGTCTTGTAGTGGATTAGTCTCAACCTTTAGGTCTTTCAGATTTTTGCTATATTTAAAATGAACAAACAAACAATTCCAATGTTGTTGTGAGTTTCTTTAGAAACCTAAGGTAGCAGACCACTCTTGCGTGTTTTCCAGTGAGACTTGACAAGAGCAGGGGCTGGGCAGCTCCAGAGGAGATTTTGCGTGTTCATAACATTATGGCAGGCACTGACCAGCGGTACATTTCTCAGCCCTACCAGGAAAATGGAGAGCTGGAAAAGAACAGGCATCTGAGTCCTTGCATTGAAACAGGTGATTAAATACTACACACTGTAGCACTGTGTATGTTCTGAACCCAGTGAAGGCAAAGGGTTCTGTGGCACTGGGTACAGACAGTCAGCCTGTAGTAGGCTGGGGCCATTGTTTCTTACAGAGCACAGCAAGAGGTCACAAAGAAAGATGTCTCTCCTCTTCAATATTTATCATTAGGGTTGAGGCTCTTTCAAGGATTCCCTGCCCTCCAATCTCTGACAGACTGAGGTCAAATGAAAACAAATCTCACCGATAAGGTTGTAAAATATAACAACTGAATGTCAGATATGACTAAAAATGAAGATAATAGTGATGTGATAGCTCATGGGGAGGAGACTACTGAATCAGTTGTAAAAATGGACACTATGTTAAAGGAAGCAGCAGAGCCCAAGCAGAGTGAAAAGGTTTACACTGCACAGCAAAAGTAAAATTTGGGTGCTAGTGTGGGGAGCTTTATTATGAGCACACCAGTCACTGTGGGAGGCTTGGAATATCTTCAGGGAAATCACCCTCTTATGATATCCAAATGGTTTTGAGATAGCTTCCAGAGATACCTGTGATTTCACTACATTAATGTGTTTCTTCAGATTCCCTGGTACATTGATTTTCAGCCCGGACACCTATCTACCTGAACTGTCTCTGAGTGGTGATGGTGGTGGTGTGTGTCCTCAAAGAAAGTGCTTTAGCAATGCCTGTGCAGCACCAGGGCTACAGCAAGGAGAGGAACTCCCTACGCACACCCCATTAGGAGGATCACAAGGACAACTTCCCTATCTTCCCTATTCCTTATTACATCAGCTGCTGTGGCATATATGCTCCAGGTCACCAGGAATGGCCATACAACTCCTGCCACTCAGATTACAACCATACACATATTTGCACAAGAAAAGGCTGGAGACTGAGGTGGAGCAGGAAGCAAAAAGCTGGGTAGAGAGTTGGTGAAGGGCAGAACAGGTGTCATAGTGCCCTTTCAGCCACCCCAAACCACCTCAGCAGAACCAAGAGGTGATGTGGTACAGGTGAAGAGGACCTTGCCTGTAGCTCAGAAGAAAGCAAGGCACAGAGAAGAGCTCTTATTTTCATGGCTCATGTTTTCTTGCTTATGCTGTTTCTGAGATAGTGACCCCACAGGAAACTTCAGGCACACAACACGCCACTTCACCTAATCTCAGTCTCATTTATCGCCTTGTGCTCCAGTTTGTTATTAGGGAAAACTTGGAGCAGGCAGACCGTGGCACTCAGCCTGGCACACCCTTGGGCCCCTTGGATACTGTGGCTGTCCACAGGTACACTGTGCCCTGGGGCACTCTCTTGGCATGCTCTGCCCTTTCCCTTCCCAGCCACACAGGCACCCTCCTCATCCCTGCACACCCATGGGTCTCCACTGAGCCAGAGCTCCCACCTTGGCCAAGCTGAAGGAAATGCAGCAGAGAAAGCAAATGCTCTGCCCTCCTGAGAGGATGTTTCTGTGTAACCTGTCAGTGTACCAACTAGTATTGACACACAACCCTGGCACAAACACAGTCAGCTGCAACCTTCACACAGCAAAACTCCAGACAAGCCTAAGCTGATGGTGGGAGCTGAGGTCATGGCAAGGGAACAGTTTTCTGGCCACCAACAGCAGAAATTTGGGTTAATTTTCATATCAACAAATCTTCCCTTTAAATTTAAAACTCCCACTCATCTTTCCACCTTCCTACTCTACACCTACTGGTGACTTACTGCTAGTGAATCAGACAAAATAACCATTTTTCTTGCACTGTCACAAAGCCCCATTTTGGAGTAACTGCATGTGTGGAATTTTCCAGGTGGTTTGATAAGCAGCCCATGTGAACAGAAAAATAAACAGTATGGCTTTTAGATGCTACTCAAATTGCCCTGGATTGTTTCCGCAACACCTGTGCAGGCCCTTAACCAAAGCCTCTGGCTGCCTCCAAGTGAAACAGGGCATTTGATGCTATCACAACAACCAATGCCAAGCAGAGAATTTAGAAAGTGTCAGCAAACAATACTGGAGTTGTTGGGATATTTAAAAGTATCTCAGCAGCTGTAGCCAGCTAGAGTACATAAAAGGAAATAGCAATTAATTCACAGTGGTCCACACCATTGATCTAACACACACAAACAGAGGAGCAGATGACTAAATGTCATGTTTCTGGCTTGTACCTGAAACCCAGGTAACAGATTTCTAGTTCCTTGCCAGACATGGTAGAAAAAAAAATGTGCAGTGATGTACTGCAGTGGCTGTGGAGTCAGATAATTCCAATAAGAGGGGTTGTTTTCTCTAAACCATAGACAAATTAAAAGTATAGAAGAAAAGTCCAGTTACAAGTCAGTTGCTTCCCTCCTATTGTTAATTTAATTTTCACATTTAGCTGAATTATTTCTAATCGGTGGTATACTATATAAATCCCTCTTACCTGAATTTTTACAGATTCTTCCACCCCCTCCTGCTCTTCTTAAAGCCAACAGAGTTTTGTTGATAGTCAGGAAAACTAGCTCCAGTGTAGATCCTGGTTATGAGAACTAGTGTACAGGCATCAGAAGGGTGAAGGCATGTACATTGGAAAGCGAGGTACCTCCCTCCACACATGTGCTTTAGCAAAATGCACAGAAAGGGCATATTTAGAAGGCAGTCCTGTGTCTGGGTTTGGCAGGGATGCTGTGCTTGCTGTATGAACCAAATGCCTTCAGATGATGTGTTGTACAGCAATATATATACCCAGGGTACAGAAAAAGGGCTAGAAGAGGCTCCTGGGACCATCAAATGGAGCTCCTGACTGCCACAAACACTGCATCTTAATTCCCAGTATGAATTTTCAGACAGGACAAGATATTCTCACCTTCCCCTTGTACCCTAGCCCCATGACACTGCATACCACGTGGTGGCCATGCTGTTTAGCCCCCCTGGCTGTGTGTGAGAGCTGCTTTCTCACTGTGTGTCTGCTTGTCAGAGCCCCTGAGGTTATCATGTGTCCCTGAAAAGCCTTTGAATGGCCTGGCAGTCTTGTTTCCCAGCCTTAAGCACTGAGCTATACAAGGCAAGGCCATATACCTTATTGCTCCTGCAGCTGTATCTGTTTGTCTTGGTTTGCTGACCCTTTCCAAAGCACCTCAGTTGCCAGTTTCCTAGATTAGATCCCCCACTTCACATCCTGCCCCATGCCAAGGCTCTGTCCTCCCTCATCTCCCCTCTGCCACACATCCGAGCCTTTCGGTCCTTCGCATCCCTGGTCACTCACGTGGTCGTCACCTGGACACTCCTTTCCCAGAAATCTTCTGCACTTTCAGACTTCTGCCTTCCCCATCCTGACTAGCATTTGGCTGCAGCACCAGCTCCGTAGCTCACAGGTGATCCAAAAAAGGCAAAAGGTTATGCTACATAACCTGTGACACTGATACCTACACTTCCCTCTCTGCTTTTACTGTCAAACGGGACTCAAAGGTACCAGAAAGGTGCAGGCATGGGATATC
Source organism: Toxostoma redivivum (assembly GCA_013397375.1). NCBI lineage: Eukaryota > Metazoa > Chordata > Aves > Passeriformes > Mimidae > Toxostoma > Toxostoma redivivum. Next base: position 101,426 of record VXBI01013966.1, on the reverse strand, counting down.
ATCCAGGTACAGCTCACAACTCTTCTGTGAATTACAAGCAGGAAAACTTATGGGGTGGTTGTGGGCAGTTCCCAAAATCAGCCTCAGTGTTTTTCTTCAATTGGCACTCTGCCTCAGGTAGACCTTCGGGGCTGGAGCCAAGTATAATGATTTGAAAGCAAAACCAGTGAGAGACTCCAAGACAGAAATACAATTTAATAGGAAAAAAGAGAAAAATAAAATACATGCAATAGTGCAAAAGAAAACCACTGACATACTCAGAATACAACCTGACACCCTGCTAGTTAGGGTGGTGGTAGCAGTCCAGATGAAGTGGTCTTCTTGAAGTAGTGATCCTGTAGAAAGATCTGGTAGCTCTTACCCTCCAGAAACCAGTAAGGGCTGCCTTGGTGTTCCAAATCTCGGATTTTTTACTAGGTAGGAGATGTTTGGCTTCTGCCCCTGGGTGGAGCATCTCCCAATGGGATAATGTAATTTTATCAGTCACTGCAGTGGGACTCAATGGCAATTAACAGAAGATATCTTCCTGGAGGCAGGATGGGTTGTGGAAAAGATAAAGATGACTCCCCCACCTGATTTTAACAGATGGCCCATTAGCAGAGGATATCTCCCACAGAGATAAGGATCACTGCCACACCTGATTTCAACAGATGGTTATAGAATACATACATTTGGGCACATCTTTACATTGTAACCTGGGACACTGAGGCAGCACACAACAGCTTGGGGACTGCTCTGTGCATGGCCATGAATTCAAAGGTCAGGAGAAATGCAGATGCTCTTGGAGTCACGCACAACAGCTGGCTGTGCCAGATGAGCTGGGAACACCTTGCAGAGAGCAGACACCAGAGTCACACAGCCTGTGGGAAAAAATCAGCCCAAAGGCATGAAAGGAGACAAATTTCTTACAAACCATACTTTTCCTGCAATACCAACAAACTGTGCTCAAGAAACATACCTCTTCTTTTAGAAAAATTCACCTGACTTGCTCCTTCTCTTGAGAAATGTTTCCAAGCCCAAAGTGAATGCAAACAGATGCGAGTATGTCAGAGGCTGTGAAAAACTGGAAAATCTTAATGGGAAATGGCAGCCCCAAGGAAATACACCCAAGACTGACTTTGAAACTTAATGATGGCAAGAAATGGTGTCAAAGGGGATGACTTTAATGAAATATCCAGGCAGCTCACCTGTTCTGCAGCTCTCAGTGCTCCTGCTACCTTCCAAAGGGCCAGTGCTCCTGATTCTCCCTGCCTGGCTACCAAAACCTCCATTGCTTGTCTCAGGATACAGCCTGAGATTTTTGTTTTATCATTCTCTAGTGCAATGACAATGTAATATTTAAGAGGTGTATGAAATTAAATATGGCCTCAAACTAGGTCTCCTTGTGAGTGGTGCACAAGGTGCATTATTCATTTTCATATTTAATTCATTCCAAAACTCCATTTGTGGATTCTGTTGATGTGTGCTGGCCTGAAGCAGCACAGAATCAGTGCTTCTCACCACAGAATGTATGGGGACACACACCACATCTTGGAGACCTCTCTTCTACTTCTTGGGTGTCTTGAACGTAACTACAGAAGTTCATATATAGATTCAGATGGCTCAGTGGCTTGGGCTGTGATCTGCAGTTAAAGGTGGCTTGCTGCTCTCTGAGCTCATTTTCAGAAGTTCTGAGCATCAAACACAGTTCAGGAGCTAAGCTTTGAAATTATAACTATTATTTGGTGGTGGATACTGTGAAAAATTAGGTACATTTCAAATTGGGTCCCCCAAGTTTTTTAATTTTTTACTTTAATCTATTTCAGTTTTGCCTTATCAAAACTACCCAGCTTTAGTCTAGCTCAGTTTGCCATTAGCTCTGGACATTACACCCAGAGAGGAGTGGAAACAACCATTTCCTTCCAGTAGCAGTTTTTGAACAGCATGCAGCAACTAGGATGTAAATTCACCCATGGAAGAGTCAGGGGAAAACCAATTTTGCATCACTGCTCAATAAGTTGGAACCACACATTTCAAACACTGAATAAGGTGATGAAAATCTAAAAACAGAATATATGATCAGGTAATTAGCAGCATGAAAAGGGACTGAATTAAAGTGGCAAAGGACTCCCTGGTCCTAGTCTTTCCAATCTCTGCTTGAGTTTGCAGCCTTAATGTTCTTTGAACACAGATTTTGAGTTACAGATTAATATTTGTGTGTGATTCTGTGGTTTTACAGAATATTACAGAATTACTGTCATTTCCCACTCAAGACAAGATGCACCAGTACAGGCATAGCATCTGATCCACAAAACTTATAAGGTAAGGAGACTGATATAGGAGGAAGGGAATAAAGGAGAAATAAAGCTTAAATACATATGGTTGTGTATACATATATATATATATATATATGCACACATACATACACAGGAGTGCATCTCTATATTTATGTTACATATATACTGATTTAAATACTCAGCATGTGTAATATATGTATATCCACAGAGTATTTGCAGAACTATATATGCATATGTATAGATATAGATATGTATATATATACATATACATGTATATATATGTGCATGTGTGAGTGGGTTGGTTTTTTTTTTTGTGTATATAAGGGAGCACTGCCTTTTCAGCTGCCTTGATCACATACAGTGGCTGGTTTTCCTGCTGGTGTCATAGCATCAGTAAGCTGTGAGAGGCATATCAATGACAAGGCCTTTCAGATTTCTTCAGGGACATGCTCCATGCATAACGTGCAGTGATACTGCAAAAATCTTTGTGAAAGGAATGGGAAAAATTCTGAAAGCTTCTAGGAAATTACCTTTCTAACTAGATTTGGCTGAAAGAAGAAGCATTTTAATGGGAAATTATTTTTCAATTTCTTCTATTTGCTTGTCTTTTGTAGACATTGCCCATTTTGCTTAGTCAGTTTGAAGGAGAGAGAGCAAAACCTCATATTTTTATTTTCCAAAATTATTTTTATTTTCCAAAATTATTTTTATGTGCATCACATGAAAATTGAGATTTAATGTATGAGTTTTAACATAAGAAAACACTTTTTCACTGTGAGGGTGACTGAGTATTGGTGTAGGGATGTTGTAGAGTCCCCATCCTTGCAGACATTCAAAAGCCATCTGGACAGAGTCGTGGGCAACCAGCTCAAAGTGAGCCTGAGCAGGGGTTGGACCAGGCAGCCTCCAGAGGTCCCTGCCAGCCTCACCACTCTGTGATTCTGTTCATTTGGGCTAAATACATGAATCTGATGATTTAGATTTTTCATTTATATTATTTACTGTCATCTATCTGCAAATGGCAAAAGTGGTATTCAGTAGTTTTCAGTTATTTTTGAGTCATTAAACCCTAAATGCTTTCCAGACGAAATATAGATTTATCTCCAGTAAAATGAAACCTAATCATTGGGAGTTTAATTTTTTTACTTATGGTTTACTGAGTCTCCTGGTCCTAAGTCAGAGAATCCCAGCAGGGCTCCAAAGGCTCCAGTAATCTAATTGTTATCATTAATAGCTATTTATTTTCTTGGAAGGACTTTGAGCTCTCTAAGGCACATTCAAATACCTACCAGTGAGTAATAGTAATCATACATGTGTATTGAGACACGTGGCACTGCTCCCATCCTTCAGGTACTAATAGAGATGCCCTGTAAACATCTGTGGGCTGTTCTTGGAACATAGGTAAAGGAAATACCTGTCAGTCTCACGCACAGCAACCCTGGCTTCTAACCCCTGGTAGGGTCTGTTTCTGGAGTTCCATTGATTCAGTTTTGAAGCAAGCAATTACCTATTTTAATCAACCTTACCAAAATGAACACAGCTCTTACAAGAGTGCCAAACATCCCAGCAAATCCACACAAATACTCTTTTGCCTTCTTGAAAACCTGCTGGTGCTGTGTACAGACTAACAAATCAAAGTGCCTGCAGTGGTGACTAATGCTTCCCTTGAAGAAAAAGACTGGTTTCTATGATCTGCTGCACTTAGCAAACCTGCCTTTCTTCATTCTCACCAGTGTAAATAAGGACTAATTTAACTGAAATCAGTGGTTATACCAGTGGCAAACTGGGTTGTAGAAGGATTTGGTTCAAGTCAAATGTACTCATGGTGGTGAATATACAGTTGTTGACAAGCATGAATATCACAGGCCAACCACTCAGCTTTCAAAAAGACTGGGAAGCCTTGACTTTGTGTATTACATCTGTACCAGCTAAAGTCTGTTCTTTGGAATGACCCTTCTCATCCTGGCCCAAAAGATAAGGGAAGAGAAAAAGAAAAATTCCCTTGTTCTCCTTATTCTGTCATTAGTTAGCATTTTTCTGCATACTAATAGCACTCCAAATGCTCACCCTTCCTTCAGGGCCTGCTGTGAAGGGAAGAGGAATGACTTTTCAGTGGAGGAAATGAATGGCCCAATGAATTAAGGAGACAATACCTTCCAAAACATGGGGAAAGACAAGAAGGGATGGCTGAGAGGAGGCAATCACTCACATGCCACATGCCTCTGAGAGCCTTTGTGAGTCCCTTTTTTTCATGCAATCTTATTTCACAGTTGCATTCAGCTGGTCCAGCCTTCGCACAGACTGACAGGAGCAAAATTGTCCATCAGTGTTACAAATGGTCCAGCTCTTACTCTACAGTCATGTGCTGTCACAGAGGTTTTGTATTAATCCTGGCTACCTGGAACACATGGCTCAGAGTCTCATCTTGAGCACCTTGCCTTAAATCTGAAGTTAAAAGCAGGGGTTTTTTTTCCCCTATTTCTGATATAAAATACTTGAAACACATGTACTGAACTCAGGAAATTTCTGCTACTTTATAATCCTTGATAAAAGCTCTTCCAAAACAAGCACCTGTATGTGTTGCAGTGTTTGCTAGAGGCACAATGGTAAATGGGTACTCTGTGTCCTTTTAGTTGGCATTAAGATTGTAATGAATCATTGATAAAGCTAATAATGTACTCAGTTTAATCTAATATTACAGCACAGTAGCTGCACCCAGTGCTTACAGCACAGGAATATACAAAAGTAATTAATTTTACACTACTGCTGCTAACTGCAGTTGAACCTCTCCAGGTTATGAAAGTTTGCTAAAGAAAATGATGAAAAGGATCCCTGTAGACTGAGCAGGGGTTGAGTTTTAAAGAGCTGAGCCAGACTCAGTGGCACACACAAAAGAGGATAATTGCATCTGATACATATCTGATGTATCCCAAGCAGCCCATAAAAGAGCTATTGACAGTTAGGTATGAAACTGAGCTACTTGGGTTCTCACTTCAGATAGGAATCGTTGCTTCCCAAGTCTTTCATGGAGCATGATGGATGTTTACAAGCACGTTCATTTCATTTGCAAAGTAAGAATAGATAATATGGGCCCAAACTAATCACAGCCCTGAAGCCAGCCCCTCTGTTGGTATGTACCATAATAGCTCTTTGATGGGAGTCATGCAGTCATGGGTCAGGTGAAGCTGTGATCCACTCCCTGAAATTACAAACTAAGTATTGTCTTTTAAATTAACATTTTAAAAAAACTTAGATAAGACTATTATATTCCAACTTACTATACATTTAAGTAGTATCCATACTCAGAAAATTCTCATCTGGTATCATATCCTGCTGAAATGGAAAAATTTAGTTGGACTCACTCCTCTGATAGCAAAAGCCAGAACCAAATTAAGCCCAAATTTATGCTGGTCTGTGGATCATCACAGCCCAAGACATTCACAAGGGAATTTACTGCTTCCTCACTAGCAACAATCTTCTGCCTCTTCAGAAACTGTACTGTTAGCTACATCATAAGAAGCAGGGTGGGATGACAGGACAGGAGACAACAGGACAGTACAAGGAGACATTACTGGCTTGAGCTTGTAATGCCATCAGACTCAGTCTTCTGCCACACAAAATTCTTTTGGAAATGTTTCCATCTCAGAGATTACCATCATGCTGCCCATCTGCCAGGCTCACTCTCCAGACTGATCAAGGAAACATCAGCTCAAGCCTTCAGCCAGCCTCTGAGGGAAACCATCCTCTTCCCACCCAAATGCCCAGCATGTCCTATCTTCAAAGGAAAATCAAACAGATGGTGTTGACCAGACAGGAATTTATTGGGCAGGAAAGTTGAAGAACAAAAAAAGCTCCCCAAAGACAAGCAGTCATTCCACAGGCCCAGATGAACAAGAGCCTGTTTGCCCAGACAGCCACTACCCTCCACTGCTTAGGGTGGGCTAACCAGAGCTGCTCTCCTCCTTAGCCTCTGCAAACTTCTCTACTTCCACTGACTCCTTCCTGTAACAACTCAGCAGTGAACAGGGAGGGCAGCAAGTCCCCTGCCTGGTCCCTTCCCTTGTCTATAATTTCTTTACCTCAAGATGAAAAAAGCAGGTAGTGTTGTTACTCACCCTACTCATGTGGGGTTGGTTTGCCCCTGGTATAATAACAAATGGGTTATTTCACATCAGGTTATGACATGACTCCTTCCTAACACTAGCAGGACTAGGACAAGTCAGACATGGTGGGAGAGAGCTGGGCATCAGGTCCTGGCAAAGTCAACAGTCCCCAAAAGGTTAGGCTCCTGCGTTATGTTTAGTGGCAGTGCTAATGAAGCAGGAGAGTTCAGTGGAAAAAACCATCTAAAGACAGACATAAACATTAACAGAGATGGAACAACATGAGGAAACAAGAGTAATGTAGCCAACTGAAATAACACTGAATGTTGGAAAACTGCTATCAGTCTAAGAGATCGCCTGTCAGAGCTGAAAAACAGGGCTTTGGCACAGGGTTTGCCACCTCTTGACTTGAGCTTTAGAGCTAATCTATTTTGTTTTACTAGTTTTATGTACCTTGTCCAGCTGGATGGAGTTTTACAGAGAAAGCTCACTGTGTTGATCAACAATGAGGAGAGTTTTGTCAAAAATGCAACTCTTCTGTCAGTATTAAGTTTTGTGCTGATAGTAACTTCAGAGTGTTATTTTGAACATTCTGCTGGGAAGTCTATCACCAGGACCACTTGGTTAAACAGAGAAGATTCTTACAACTATTCAGTGTTGCTTTTTAACTGCAAAAGATTTCACAGAATAACCATTTTATCTCTAAAGCTGCCATAAATTCCCATCAGCTGCTTTCCTCTTTCACCAGAGATCTATGATGATAACAACAATAATAGGTCATAAACAATTATGAAAGGTCCTAGCAAACTAATTTTTATTCAGAAGGATAGGACCTGCTTTGACTGTTGTCTCCGCTATTTACAAATCTCTTCATCAGCTGAAGTCTCTTCTGTTCATGTGCTCATTTTCTTGCCATTTGTCCTGGCTTTCTTCAACTGCCCTTTAGTTTTGCATAGTGGAGATTAAAAGGCAAAAGAAGAATAATGAAGAAAAAAGACCCAATTGCTCAAGATGATTTTTCTGCTTGGTGGAATGTCTTTCTCTTCAAGGAGACCAATTAACATCCTCATCATTTCTCTGGACCTAATCTAAATATGAATAAAATATCAAACTCTTCTTAAAATTGTTCTTTGTTCTTCCTACCATACTGAAATTAACTTTTTGACACGATCCCTGGCAGAACTTCTATAGAAAAGGCACGATTCCTCCCCCTCCACATTTGCATAATAAAATGCAGTTGCATGTGTCACTGGGCGCTGCTAATGTAACAATGGACAGTGGTCTTTCCTAAAAAATCTCAACCCTCACCCATAACAATTTAGAACTGTCCCAAAGTTTGGGGAGTTCAGTTATGACACAGCATTTATGAACATATGGCATCACATCTTTTAATTTGCTTAAATAAAGGAGATTGTACTGAGCACTGAACATCTCATAGAAAGATGAAAATCTTGTATATGGGAACATTTGCAAGGTTTTTGCTCATTTCTGGCTAATTATGGTCATTTCCACAAGTAATTACCCAAATTGCTCTTGCAATCAATGTAATTGTGCTAAGTTGTTTAAAAATCAGCTTCATTAGATTTTGCCTGGTATAACGTACTGTTTTACAAAAACTACATTTTGATCATGTATTAGTTGTCAATAGGCCTTTAAAAGTAAATAGGTTTTATTTTGTCTTCCTTCTTCCTTTCTTGCATGTTGGCGTGAGATTTTTCTACAGTCATTACAGATTAACTGTAGTCAGAAAATTGACTATAACCTTTTGTAAAAAGCTATTATGTGTGTCTGCAAGTTATTGTATGGTCTCTTTCATTTTCAAAACCATAAGATCTGTAGTCTTTATGGTTCTGGAATTAAAAGAATATTTCAAGATGTGAATATTGAGTGTTTCAGTAATTCTACACTGAGTCTGCAGTAGGCTGAAATAACAAATAGTCACACAATAAGCAGAGCTGTTCACTGACTCCTGCTTCACCCACTCAACCACACTTTGGAGGAAAAGAGCGATGTGCCAGAAGCATGCTCCCTCCCAGCAGTTTCAATTGCATTCTGTCTAGGATATAATACAACACCACCTCTCCCTCTCTGACCCCGCATCTCTCCCTGGCAATCCGCCTGCTGCTTTCATTTCCTTTCCAAATGGTTCCTCTTTACTCAGCCATTTACAAGGGGAAGCTGTAACTGCAGTAAGGTGCCCTCCATGTCCTTCACTGCAGCTAGGACTGTTAGGACCTGCTCGTGCTGTTAGCAAGCATTTGGACTGGCATCATAAGCATCTGCTGCTCAGGAACAGTGAGAAGTTGGGCTTGTGCTCTAGAGAGAGAAAGGTGCTGGGGTGAAAGGGAAGAGCAGCACTAAGAGGAGGCTGAGGCTGCCGACAGCACTGCTCCAGTGATGCAGCACAAGGACATTGCCCCTTCAGTGGTACATTTAACCTCACTGGCATCCTCTATGGTGGGAAAGCCAGCTCTGTGTCAGCTTAGCAGCCCTGGGTCACACCAGAGGTGGCAACTGTCAAAAGGGTACAGTAAATGCCATGCTGAGTGTGAACATCCACTGGTACGCCTCCACAATCCTCTGTCTGAAGCATGCTTTTTCACATCATGTTTTCTTTTGGAATAAAAGCTATATGCTTATCAGTAGTAAGTATTTGAGTCTCCCTTCTCTTTTACTTTAGCTCAAACAAATCTCTTGTAACCCTAAGGACATTCTGGGGTCCTATTTGTTCCAGAGAGGAAGACAGATATATCACTAAATAAGACCTTGAATTTGGTATGGGACACCATCTGAGTAGTGGGAAAGAGGCTGTAGCATGAAAGGGCCTCTCCCTGGCTTCAGTGCTCAGAGGTGAGGGGAGTATCAGGAGGCAGAGCCCAGGCAGCCTCTCAGAGGCCTGTGTGTGGAGGCAGGCTGAACCTCTCAGCTCTCCAGCCTGCAGCACAGTCACTTGGGTGCTAAGGCAGGCTTGACCAAAGTCTTCTTCTGGAAAAAGTAAATGACAAGCCCTAAGCACAGTTTCAATAGATTTTTCTCTTAACTAAAGATCTCTTATTTTCCATGCCTCCCCTTCATTGTAAAGGAGATTGGCAGAGTCATCTATAACAGCTGCACTGTAAAATACCTCAGTTTCTGTGTCTTTAAACAACCCAGAGGAGAAAAAAAAAAAACAGTTCTTTAAATAAAGATACATATATTCTTGTGACATTTCCATACAATTGTAATTTTCAAGGGAACCAAACCCTTATTACACAGTTCTTCAGAGGCCAAACATGACCTTTAGTCAGAACACATTCCCATTTGGCTAGGCTTATTCATACAGCCTACAGTTCTGTTTGAATTCTACATTGACTGAGAAAATTTCAAGCTGGACTGGAGAAGTAATTAGATTAAGAGTAGGACTATTAAAAAAAAGCCCATTGGCAGAGCAATGGGATAAGATCCTTAGCCTCAGGAGCTAAGGTTCTTATCCTACATGGGATCCAGATTTGGAGGAGAAGTACTTTAGAATAGTGTATTGTATTGTAACTGTAGGGAGGAAGATGACAGTAAAGAACGACTAGAAAGAGGTTAATCAAACTAGGATATAAAAGTCCACTCAAATGTCCAGCTTTTCCATATGGTAGATCACAGGTCAACAGAGTGTCTTGCAAAGTCTTGCAAATTCTGTCTCCACTGCTTCCAGGATTGTGGAGATCATCTTTTCTATTGTACACATTCACATAATGCCCCTGGGGCATCTGTATTCATTTCTTCTGTGGAATACCATTTCCCCCCTGCTTTTACTAGAAGCTAGCAGCTGGAAAAGATGAGAAGCCAGCAACACAAGTCTGTGGGGACCACCAGGCAGCTCTCCATAGGTCACAGTGAGAAATTTCTAAGCAGTTTGAAAAGAATTGGTCTCACTATTGCTCTGTGCACTGACACTGAGACATCATCTTTAGTTTTGGCAGGAAAAATATTTAATAGAGTATTATATGTGCTAAGTTATGGTGTTTTTTTCTGAATTTTTCCTATTAATAGTTTCAAGGCAGGCACAAACAAGAGGCAAATGAAAGTCAACAGCATGCAGTATTTCCAAAGCAGTACTGAAGTCCTGGCCTTTTGGATAAGATATTAGTAAGCATGATTACTCCACTGAAAAACAAGAAGGGACAGGAAAAACCTGCAAAACACCAAGGGAAAAATAATCTCATTAAATTGGAAGGTACATAAGAGTTGGAGAAGTGAGCAAGCTGCAGAAAACTAGGAGTGCATGGCAGGGCTGTGCTCCAGCAAACTCTGGCCAAGTCAGTTGGAAAAACTCGCCATATTTCCCAAAGGGAAGTAAAAGTCATCAACACTCTCCTCCAAGCCTATCTGTGCATATGAAAGAAGGGAAGAAAAGAGTTTTCTTCCATGTAACTATTTTTAAACTGCTTTTCATTTACCTGGCTATAGAGAATGACACTAAGATTAGATATATACCAATGACCAGCTCTATTTTTTGATCAAAAAATTTGTCAATTGAAACATTATAATGTGAAGATATCCATAGACACTAGGGATGAAGAAACTTTGATATGGAAAATACCCAGAAGATACCACAAGATGCTTTTCTTTAGTAAGACGAGCATTAGTCAGTTTGGACACCCAAAGATTTGCCTAAATCCTGTTAAAACATTACACATGGTTTTCTTGTTGCCCTTAATTCTAAATGCAAACTATAGTTACTATTTCTTTGACAATAGTATGTAAGTACCTTATATTCTGCCAGTACCCATTTCAGTTTCAGGAAACTTAATATTTAGATATATTGGATTATTTTTCTTGCAATTAAACTAGCTCAACAAGTTTAATTGCTCATCTTGATTAAGCTCAACTCCATTTGTGGCATAGAACTTCTCTTTTTTCTCCAACACAGAGCATACTTTAGTGAAGTTCCACTTGCCCTTAACTTCCCTTTTCTATAGATAACAATCTATTTTCTCTAAGCGTTCTGCTTAAATTGATTTCTCAACTGAATGCAGTGTTTTGCCATCTTCTTCAGAATTCTGCAACACTATTGAGATGGCCAGAACTGACAGCCCTACTGCTCTTGTTATGTGTCTATGTGCAAAACACTAGATCTTGCAACAAAAATATATATTCAAATTACAGATTCACTGGCATCATGTCTTCATACAATGCTAAAATAATCTCCTGCAGTCTATATTCAGTGTTTCTATTTATGCAACTTGTATTTTGCTTAGCAGTTAGACAAAAAAAAGCAGGCCATCATGGGCATAGCATTGAGAGGATGTTAACTCTCTCCCCTCTGGACTCTCCCTAACCTATCAGTATTGGGGGTGATTCTATGAAAAGCATGAAAATGACAGTTCAGTATGGTGCAAAAATCTATGATCTTGTACTTTCTCATTCTACTTATTCTAACCCTCCCTTAGCCCTGACATACTTCAGGCCCACATGGGGCACTCTCAATGGCTGAGGGACGTGGCTGTACAAGTCCTGTGGCTTGACCCTTACACATCTCTGGTACTGCAGAAGCACTAAATCAAGGTTTCATATGGAATTAAGAGGAATAAAAACCACCAATCAGCTACCTGACATGTCTGCATAGAAAAAAAAAAAAAAAATCCTTGTAAAGAGGTTCCCTCACTGTTTCGCATCAGTAGTCTGTTGTGATTTGGCTGACAGAATCCTTCAGCTGTGGAAAAACTGGTTTAAGGGTCTGAGAAATGGGATAAGAGCCTATTTGCAAATTAAACTATGTAAACTATTGTCACTGATTAATCATAACACTTTGAATTATGAGCATTTATTATATCAATTCTGCAAGAATCACCACCTAGATTTTTTTGTAGTGCTATGGAGGAAGGGGAAAAGGAACATTTGATATCTTTTCTGATATTTGGCTAATTTGAGGACAGAATTTATCTTACTTAACCTTAACTATTCAAATTGTAAGGTTGAAGCTAAGATCATTTGTGCTTTCTCTACACTGAAAGAAGAAAGGCAGATGAAGCCAGAAGGTGATTCATACAGCTTCTTCAGAGACTAGCTCACATGAGGATACAGTATGACACACAAAAATGATCTGTCTAAAATGTTTACACTAACCTGTCTTCAGTGTCAGATTATAAGCCATTTAAGGATCTCCAGTCTTCAGAACACTATGGTACATCCTTCATGTCCTAATTGCAGGTGGTCAGGCTCCAAATTTGTCTTACTATGGTAAGTAAAAAACCTTTTAAAAATTAGTCTTCACACATATATGAATCCAGTTTGTGAGATATCTTTGTCCTTTTTTGTCAGCAAAATTTAAATAAGCATCATCCCTCCAAACCTTTGATAACTACATGAAACTCCCTTTTGGGATGGGGAGGTGTTTCACTTCTGTCAACTGCAACCTAGAAAAATCTGATGGTTACACTAATTTCTAAATTCTAGCAGCACACAGAAAGAAATTATAAATGGGAAAGCAATTGCATCAGAGCAATTGGAAAATTGCAAGCAGTGAAAAGATTGTCCCAGCAAGTGTAGAATCCTGCAAAAAGGAAAATCAAAGTAATACGGAAAGCAAACAGGAGATGGCAAAGAAACCAAAGATGTCATAAAAATAAATTTATTGTCCTTTTGTCTTCCCCTTAGGCAGTGATATTGTTTTTATGTAACCAAGCAATACAGTTGTCACGACGCAGGTGCAGAGTCAGAAGGAGTGTGTCATGAGATGGCTGCTGTCAAGCTGTAACTCAGCACCATGAAAAGGATTTCCACTGATGTCATTGGAGTATCTGTTGTCATGACTAAAGTAATTACACCACTGAGCCCTGTCTCCAGTAGCAGGCAATACCAGAGGCTTCAGAGGAACCACTCTCCTATGAAGACTGAATACACCTTCCTGGTCAGTGGTTTGCATCATTTGCTTGTTGCCTTCTTCTGCTCTGTAGTTGCATGGATTTCTTATTGATCATAAACTTATCCAACCTTTTGGACATGTCAGCTAAGCACCTGGCTAAGTATCTAGTCACCAATAACTTCAGCTTCTATATTTCATGGCCCAGACCTGATAGATAATAAGTGGTGAACTGGGATGACCTAAAGCCTAAAACACACAGCCTGGGCATTTGCAGAGACCTCCACATAAGCAGAGATGTGTGTTGCCAGTTACTGTTGCAGAAAATAATTTTGTACAGAATCTCAAAATCACAGTATTCCGTAGGGAAGTGAAGAAAAAAATAAAAATAAAAAAAAATCAAGCAGCAGTGGAAATACTAGGATCACAAGATCTTGACCAACTCAGTCTCAGCACTAATGCTACAACAACACAGAGCACTTCACTGCCTGGAAGGCTGGTGAGCTGCTCTTCACTGAGCTCCATGCTTGCACAGCCAGCTGAATGCAAGTGGAACTGGCTCAAATGCATCTACACCCTCTGCATTATAGATAAACTCCCCAGCAGCATCAGAGAGTCTGCCCACTAAGAATCAGGGCTGCCCTTTTGTTGCTTCAAGCAGAAACCTGGACAATCTCAGTGGTTAAACTTTATCAAAACTTGAAACAAAAAAAAAAATTAAACAACTTTCAGTGCCAAATGCCAATTCTAACCCTTTAGAGATAAATGTGGGGCAGAAACACCTTCCATAAAGCAATGAATAGCCCTGCAGTCTCCAGGGAGGACTTACTTCTGCAGGTCTTGTAGAAGAGTGCATCTGCAGTAATCTGTAGGATTAAGAATGGTAATTGAAGGAGAAAATGATCTCCCAAAAGGCAGGTGAAACCCTAACCCTTACTTCTAATCATCCAGACTTTGTGACTCATTACCCTTGGGTGAGAGGAAATCTCTGTCCAATATCTTGGCCAGAATTGAGTGCACGGGGTGGAGCAGGGGGCACAGTGAGTAGAGTCTTAGGTGTCATGTGTTTAGTTGATCTAATGCAAAAATAGAAAGGAATCAAGGGAAAAAGCCCTGTGAAGACAAACCAAGGGGAAAAAAATGGGAAAAAAGGAAGCACCACCAACATACACAGTATCTTCTGTAGAACTTGAGGCAAACACAGTCCTCAGAGAAGCCAAATCCTCTGATTCCTGACTTGGTTACTTTGGGACAGTAGGCAAATCCTAGAATGAAAATAAAAGGCCTAGTTCTGGTTCCAGAAATTAGCAAGTATGACCTCAAACATATGTTATATATATTTTAAATAAATTCTATTTTCTTTTTGAGGAGAGGCACAGTTGGCACACCATCCAAAAGCTGTAGCACTCCACTTGTAACATGGCAGAGGTGAAACTGGATGGAGTACCAGCCCTTGGGGACTTTGTTGGAGAAGAAAACACATCACAGCATTTTCCTCACTTTGACATCAATGAAAATGCACATGAAGACCCCCATGCAGGGCTTTGAGGAGAAACTGTATGAGGAGCAGCTGAGGTCACTTGTTCTGTTCAGGCTGGAGAAGAGGACACTGAGGACAACCTCATTGCAGTTTCAACTTCCTCATGAGGGGAAAAGGAGGAGCAGACACTGATCTCTTCTCTGGGGTCCCAGTGACAAGACTCAAGTGAATGGCCTGAAGTTGTGTCAGGGTAGGTTTATGTTGGATATTATAAAAAGGTTCTTCACCCAGAGGGTGGCTGGGCACTGGAGCAGGCTCCCCAGGGAAATGGTCACAGCACCAAGCCTGACAGAGTCCAAGAAGTGTTTGGACAATAGCCTTGGGCACACAGACTCTTCTTTCTATGCTTCAGGTACTTCTTTTGCATGAGGAAAGGACGTTTGAGACCAGCAGTTCTCTTCTGGGTACAGTGCATCATGGTCAGTCTAGGCATGTCCTGCTATGCTGCCTACCGTGAATCAAAAAGAGTATTTAGAGCTCTCTGTCAAATATTTAATTATGTAGCATTCCTAGGTAAATTCACATCATTGCAGTCACTGCCCTCTCTGTGTGATGCAAAAGAGGCTTGAAGTCTTGGAAACTATTGGAGAGAGCACTGGAATTGGGTGCTCCTGGCCACAGGAAATTGCTGTTATTAACTTGTATCTGGGGTCAGCTTCATGCAAGGAAGAAGGAGTTTCACACTTCTGGAAGGCCTGGTCTGGCTAGCCTGAGGAAACACAGACAACAGAAGAGACTTCTGGGCAAGAGGTAAAGGCCAGAATTGCTGCTTTATGAGGATCATGCTGAGAGCAGACACAGTAAACAGCAAGCTTGCCAGTAATGTTGGCAGGAAGGAAGGCATGAGCACAATGCTCATGGTGAAATGGCCATCCCAGTGCCAGCCTCAGTGCATAGAGGAGAGCACTGTAGTTGTAGGATTCACCTGCTGATGTTGGGGAGAACCAGGCTGCATCAGAGTTGCATGCTCTGCTCATGTCCTCTGCCCTTGGCAGTGGCTGGGGCTGCAGAATGTTTTACCCTAAGTGGGAATTGCCAGACAATCTGGCAGAGCTGTGTTTGCAGCTCCCCACATAGAGCAAGTGACTCTCTCCTATGGCTCATCTGCCCTGGTGAGGCCAGGAGGGATGACACACTTCTGAAAAGCTCTCTGCACAGAGGTCCTGTGTCCTACTGCTGCTTGCAGTAGGCTCTCACAGCTATTGTATGAGAAAATGTGTTCCCTAAGCAGGGGCTAAAGGCAACCACTCCTCACCACCTCTGTCCTTTTCATACACAAATCCAATGCACATAGCAATGCTCCTGGAGAGAGCTCTGCTTCTGTGAGCACTCCCTATCCAGCTGAGAAGGACACTTTGCTCACTGTCTTTGTCCAATGTGTGCTCATGTGGGACATGTAACACCTGGCATGATCACATGTGACAGCATGTGACTATGGGCTGTGTCATGTCATGCCTGGCCAGAATCCCTTCCTTCTGCTGTCCAGGCTAGCAGCTGGTACCCTGGCTGCAAACACATGCTGTCTTCATGTCCACTGACCTCCTGGCCATGGACTCGAGGTCAGCAGACATTGGAAGGTGCTCTTGAGGTGAAACACTTTGCTTCTGCACATCCCGCAGACAGTGGATAGAGGCCCCTCATTGGCCCATAGATGTGGTTTATATTTTTAAATGCCTGTGATACTTAACTGTGGAATGAGGACATGCAGAGAGAGAAGGCCACAAAAGCCTGCTTGACACATATGGAAATCCCATTCCACCAAGAGCAGAGTGTGGCCACAGTGCACAATGAAGTGTGGCCCCCATAGTCATCGAGCCCCTCCCTCACCAGCCTCCCCAGTCCCAGTGTATTTGTGAGGGAACCTGTAGATACACTGCAGATGAGCCACCCCAAGAAGAATTAGGCAGTAACGGGGCAGGACTTCAGGGTACAATCAGTGTGTCACCATGAAAATATGGAGGAGCTGTTTGTGACTCGAAGGACAGCTAAATCTGAGCAGATACTTGCCCTTCCTCTCAGGGAAGATCAAATGTAAATGCTCCCTGGCTCTGACAAAGATAGAGTGTATACGCTGCTTGAAGGACCCATTTGAGACCAATTTTAGAGAAAGTATAGGTCTTCCTTGAGCAGAGTTATTTCCTGCACAACTTTCATCTCTTCACATCTCTTCATCATGATGAAAAAGTTATTTAGAAAAATCCTAAAGCACTTTTACCTTTATGCAACATTTCCCCCCTTATCCCACTGTTCTCACACTGAAACCAGCAAAAACATTCTTGCTCAAGCTTTCCAGAAACAATTTCACCTTTGGGCAGAGAATAAGCACATAACTTCTGAACCCAGAAAAACAGAAATTTCAGGCTGTTCTGACTAAAAGAGGAGGAAAGCTCAGGAGACTAGAATGGAAATAGTGTTGTGCAACAGAAATTACAGTCTGCTGCTTTTTTGCAGTATAACTCTTACTTGACTTTAATTTATTTTTCTAACAAATTGAGATTCCCTGAGGATATTGACAGTGATAGCAAACTGGTCTTTAAAAATAGCTAACTCCAAGAAAATACACAGGTATCACTTTTGCATCCTGCAACTCCTTACCTCCAAAGATTAAATACTACATCTAGGAGCAGAGTTTTATGCATTTGAGAAATTTTAAGCTCATATAGTAGTCTTGTAAATTGAATGACACCTTATACGTCATTAGGAGCACTTTTTGGATTCAGGCACTCAGATTTCTCAACCTATTTTTATTCTCTGTCGTAGTGGCTGGAAATAAACCTAAATAAATTTTATTTATTTAAACAGATTATCTTTCTTGCAATAGGCATGTTCTAGGCACTGCAGTTCTATATATTATAAATTTTCTACTTTTTCTTTATTGACTACTACAGAAACTGATTAGATCAGATGATGTAATTCTGAGATATCTGAAATGTTTGAAATGGCTATGGAAGCCTTCATGTTTAATGTTTTATGACATGCCAAAAATTTGGAAGGTTCTCAGCTTGCACATTATTTACTGGTATCTTGCCACTTTGTAACTTGGATCAGTGAGATTGCATCTATATTAGATAGCTCTATTTGTCACTGATCCATTATCCTAGCCTTGTCATCATGGTACACAGGTATTATTATTTTTTTTTTAATCTGTGGCACTCAATACAATTTATGACGATCAGTGCATGGCAAATAATCTTTCACAACGGGCAAACAGAAACCTGATGGTATTCAACACTTATTCCTGTCAAATTTTTCTCTTAGCTGTATTTATATAATATTTATCAGTTTTATAGTGGTATTTATTAATATTTCCTATTTTTGCACGCCTGATTTCTGTTTTGCTATCCATGAATACTGCAGATATTTTAATTAATCAAAGGCTTTTATCCTTTCTTCTTTAGTTGCAAGTCAGAATGCATTTCCATACTACATTTTTTCCAGCGGCAAAATTGATCTAGACAGTTCTCTTCCTTCCCTATGCCACTTGTTCCTGCTGCCACATCAATCTTCTGCAATGCTTTTTGTGCAAATGCAGCCATCTGTAGGGCAACACTGTAAGACAGATCAGTAAAATCAGGGGTGCTAAAAATAAAGTCTCCAGGAAAAAAAATAACTTGGCAAGACAGTTGAGCTGGAAAACATAGGAGAGTGAATTTTCCAACAAAGGGTGTTCTTCAGAACAAGATGAAAGAAAGATCAAGGACACAAATGTGTGTGTCAAAAGGGGAAGGGTTGAGGACAGGTTTTTCCCTAGAAATGATGGGCTGGAGACCAGATGATGACAGAGCCTGCAGGAAACATGAAATTACCTATACAAAAATAGAGTTTCACTTTGCCAAATTTATGTTGAAGATGATGGTTGAATATTCAGATAAAAGATTTCAAAGGAAGACTCAGATGTGGGATCAGAGACATGGAAACATTTACCCATCATATTTGATACTCTTCCAATATGAGTTTAAAGAAAAGACCACCAACACATGAAATTCTGGCCCAAGGTGCTGATTTTACACTACCATATGAGAAAACAGTTCTTCTTATTTAAATATTGACATTACACTGAGGCTAGCAGTCCACATAAGCAGAGATTATGAGAAGGATATAGAAAATTCAGATGAAATTGCCTGTCTCATACTCTTTTTTCAGTTCCTTACCAACATGAAAAAAAAGCACTTTTTCCCTCCTCAGCCCTCTCTTCTCAACCTCTCTTCATGCTGATACAATTTTTACCCTTCCATGTTTGACAGAATGTTGTGTGTGCTTATGCCTCCTTAGAACACACCAGATGCTTTGCTCGGAGGGCAGTATTTTTGTATTGTGATATAATACTTTGTACTTTTCTGCCAGCAACTGAATTAAACACCCACAAAGGTTAAATCCTAGATGTTCTTCAGAAAGTGTTTTGGAAAGACAGGCTAGTTTGCATTCTTAAATCTTGTATGCCTCACCAAATGCAGTGTGCATAAGGTATTTCCTCTGTGCTCAAGAGTTTGAGCAGCCCTATTTTTCCTTAATACCTCTTTGTCACCCTGTTCTATAATAATAAGCTAGCAAGCAAGCAAACAAAAGTATCTTCCTTACATACCAAAATAAACAACTGCAGTTTTGGTGTACAGCTTGTGCAGAAAAGAGTTACCTTCTTCCTTATGCTTCCTTATAATATTTTGTTAATTGACTATTTTGAATACTTCTGATGAAAAACACCTACTTGGCTGCAGGCTCTCTACTGCCAAGCTCTCAGGAAGGTGGCTGGCTGGAGGTTTGCTTTGTCCCTCATCAGCTTCAAGGAGAAACCATCTCACCACCACAGTGATTGCTCAATGTCCCAGTGCAGAATTTTAAAACACCTGGGATCTGTTCCCCTCCTATTCTCCAGCAACAGCCAAGAGATTTCAGAACATTTGTACTGATTTGCTGAATCCCTCTGGACATTTAGAAAGTAATACATAACTGCACTGCTTTGCTGGCTGGTTTCTGTTTTATTGGTAACTGCACATTTGAGCTGGTAAAATGGTTTGCTGTTGCTATTCCAAAATTTGTTCACTATCCTACCATGCTATTCTATATGCTAATCTTTTTGTTTGTCTCTTAATTTTCTTTCCCTCACGCACCTCCATTCTTGTCTTTTTCTCTTTTCTCATTTTATGAGCTAATTCCCTTTCTCTAATTTCCTTTTCCTGTATCAAATCCCATAGATAACAAAGTGTCCAAGATTTTACTGTGCAAGTTATTAGATGTAATAAACTTCTGCATATCTTATCCAGCCGAACCCAATGGCACCACTTCCACGCCCTAAGTGACATGTACATGTTTGCAGTACTGGAGCCTGAACAACTCACCTAGCCACAGGCTTTTACAAGCAAAGAGGGAACTGCCGTGATTTGTACACAACCTGCCAAAATTCCAGTATAATCTCATTGGTGTTACCCTTATTTTCCACTTCCCCTCCCTGTTTGTTGTAATTGTCAATTCTGTCATTTCAGATTAAGTACCTCACCATGGAATGACTTGTATTTACTTTCAATTTGATGTCCTGGAAGTAGTCCTATTGACTTAAATGGAACTATGCACATAAATAAAGTTAAGTATATGTGCAAGCCTTAAACTGATGGTACGTTGCAAATCCCACAGGAAAAGCACGGTACATTTTATTCAGTTTACTACCTCTGCACATGTTAAATGCAGGCCGGGTGATTAATAACTTTTTCCAGAGTAACTTTTCAGGTTTCATACTAGTTTAATGG
This sequence comes from Toxostoma redivivum, assembly GCA_013397375.1. Lineage (NCBI taxonomy): Eukaryota > Metazoa > Chordata > Aves > Passeriformes > Mimidae > Toxostoma > Toxostoma redivivum. The sequence continues at coordinate 80,931 of VXBI01013966.1, read as the reverse complement.
AAGACTCACTAGCCATAAGCACAGGATTAGCTCCAGTTCCACAGAATTCTGAGATGATATGAGACGGTATGAATGATTAACTAGGAAAAAAAAAAAAAAGCAGACAATTTAAACCCAATATATTAATAATGTAGGCAAAAAAATCTGAAACATGCCAAAGGAGATTCGGAATTGGGTCAGAAGTGGAGATCAGGAGCAGCAATCAAGCCGTGGGAGGGTTGCAGAGGGAAGGAATCCCGCAGAAGATGGCACGAAGGTCGGTAGTAAAAGGAGCCAGAGAATCCAAACTCAGGGACGAGTGAGCGATACAGGCCGGCCGGAGGCAGCCCGGGGCTGGGGCCGCTGGACGCCGGTGCCCAAGAAGCCCGGGGCTGACCTCAGCTAAAGGCAGAACAGGGCCATGCCACGAAGGAAAAGATGGGGGCTTGTGGGCAAATTCCGAGGCAACTCCTGTTTCAAATGCCAAGGGGGGGCGAAAAGAAGGTAAATCTGTATCTTACAGCACAGAAACAACGTTTTGTCATTTTGGGAAGTGAATCAACGCTCAGCAGCACGACCTTATTGAAACGCCCCGATAATTCATTCTTTGCCTCGCACTTTTCATTTCCACGGGTATGAAGCCCACGGAATCGTGCATGCATATAACGTTGTACCTAGTGCTGCAGCAGTGCGGCGTCCCCCGCCCCGGGGGCAGAGACAGCGTGCCCA
>VXBI01013966.1:0-76116 GCA_013397375.1 Toxostoma redivivum | reverse complement strand
TTTTTTTTTTTTTTTTTTTTTGTAATGGTAAGATTACTGTAGGCTTTTCCACTCTTAAACTATGGATTGAAGTCAGCCCCTGCTGCACAACTGGTAGCCTCCTATTGGATGTGTAGCCAAACACTGTAATTACCATTTACAAGATAAGAATAGTTGTTGCCTTTTTTTTTCTTTTTAAAGGGCAAGTTTCCGAAGATTCACTTTGCATCTATACTGCACCAGTTGGAAAGCTGATACAAGAGTTATTTTAACCTAAAGCAACTTAGCAAAATGACTTAATGAAATGAGCTTAAAGTTTCATATATACAGGTGTTTCCTCAGGCATTAAAACTTCCTCTCTTTAGCGGCCAGCATATCCCCTAATGATGTCTTCAGCAAGACATTTAAAGGGCATCTTGCAGAAATAAATGTTTGTACCAACTGAGTTTGGTATAGTCACTTGTTTTGCTTTCTAAATGGAGCACAAGTCTGTTAATGCAAGTATCCTGTTATTGTTCAGCACAAACTGTCATTGTGGGACTATGTCAGTTCTGTTCTGCTTCCATTTATAGTTGAGACAAATTACTGTTAAACAAACATTTTTCCATAGGTCCTTTAGTTGCTCCCATAAGGCAGATTAGAGCTTACTCTAAATTGGAGCCCCTGGCTGTCCCCTTCTGTTGTTCCATTTAGTGGATGAAGAACTGCTTCAGCAAAAGGACTGACTCTGGGAAATTGTATGCAGTAAGAATCATGTTGTTTTGTTCTTATATTGTTTCACTGATGCTGCATATCCTTAAAGAATAAAATCACCACTTTTAAGTCTCTTGGTTAATGATCAGATTTTTCACATAAAACCAAACTCTGGGAGCCCCATCAAGTAATCAAGTTCTGTTTTTATGCTAGAATACTTAGTATGTCTGACCATTCCAGCTGTAGTGTTTAGTGCATTGTGTACGACTTCTGGTGAGACAAATTTACCTTGCATGTATTTTCAATAAATGTTTTTTAGGGAGTCCAAAGTGATCTTGCACTTTGGATCTTCTGAACAGTGGAGGTTCAGGTGGGACTGAAGAATTTAGTTGGGGCATGAGACTTTGGCAGTGCTGCCTGGCTAGTGTTCTGGATATGATGGCACCAGAGCACTAGTGCTACTATGCCTTGTTTTTATTTTTAAGTATTTGAACAAAATAACCTTGTTAACTGCTTCTAGGCAAATAAAAGTCTTTCTTAGCACTGTAACAGTTGCATTCTGGAGGAAAAGGCTATAGGTGTTGCCATGCCTAAATGTGTAATTTATCTGTTTCCTTTGCTAAAAGTACATGGTACTCAGAATTTACTGTATATTTCTGTGAAACTGGACAAAGGGAGGGATGTTATGGCAGATCTTCTGCAGTATCGTCATTTAGAACTCAATCTCAGGAAGAAACATTTATACTTTCTTTTAGGAAATAGAAAGTTTCATAAATTAGATAGTTGAGGAGTGCTTTAGGCTGAAAATTGGGGCCATATGCCAAGCCCATTTTCAGTGTTGCAGCTCTTCCTTGTATCAAGATCTAACAGGACTTTCCCAGTAAATGTTTTAGTGGGTATTAACATCTGTACAGGAGCTGTATATAATAAGTGATGATGCTGACAGACAGTGGTTGTTGCAACATAATTTTTGGCTTTTCTCCTTCATATCAAAATGCATGATGCAGGGAATTTCCAGGTGTCCCTCAGACTTCTGATGGTGTAAAACCATTTAGATGGGAATAAATAATGATTGTAGTAACATCATCCTACTGGCAAAGATGAAGTCTGATAAGAAACATTTTCTTCTGGTCAGCCATTGGGAAGTATCTCACTCTGAGTCTGCCTTTCATGTGTCTGTAATAAGCAGTCTAATACATTGATCAATTCAAAGAAATGTGTCTGGAAGGTAGAACATGTTCAAGGTTACTTTGTTTTTAGATTGTGTATTGGAAAAATAACTTTAATCAAAATGCTCTCCACTGTGTGTCCTGATGGAGGTGCTCTGATTTTGTGTTCTACTATACTATGAAGTCAAATATAAACAGAATAGAGCCTTTTATGTTACCTTTCTTTTTCCTGAGTTGAAGACCTTGCTTCAGTTTACTGAGACAAGCAGCTAGCTTTTAACTTCCATTTTACCTGTGAAGCTGTGTCTCATACTTACTTTTTGTTTGACTTTGCTTTTTTCAAAAGAAGGACTTAAGCTTTCCTTTATATGATACTGCTAAAAACGTCTTGAGAGACCAGGAGCCCTTTTACTCAGGGTCAGAGATGGAGGTATCAAACTTCTAGCTCCTTTTTAAGCAAAGGGAATGGTAGTGCTTATAGTCTGTGAAGCCAGGCTGTTTCTTTACTGAAGTGTAATATTTTACAGCCAGTCTAAGTTTTATCTGTTGGACAGCATAGAGGAGAAACCTAAAAAGGTATTGTGCACGCTGCTCTTCATTTCACGGCCATAGTTTTAACCCATCTGTATTTTGATTGAGAAGTTTTAGTACCTAACGACCAAAAGTATTTTCTTCCTAAAGTTTCTATGTGACTAGTTTGGGGTTTTTTCATCTGCTCTCTTTCTTGACCTTCCTGTTCCTATTTGCTATTGCATTTTCTTCCCTTTATGTGCCATTATGCTTTGTTTGGACTTTGTCTGTGGTGGTTGTGCAAAGCTGCAGAAAAGTAGACTTCGCCTTCTGTGACCTGATACCAGGCAGTAATTCAGCCAGGGCAAGAATAGAAGAGAGCCTGTAAACTCAGCACAGGAGTCCTGAGTCTTTCCATTATTAACAATTAAAGATGATTCCAAGATAAATTAGGTAATGGATTAACTAACTCATGAAAAGAGAACAAGGATAAACAAAGAAAAATATCTTGCTTTGCAAGAATTTAGATTATTAGGATTACATGCTGCCTGCATGTCTGGGAAAGGAAGAACAAACTTCCCTGTTTTCAGTGTTTAATTTACTTAGTAGATAAGGTATATGATGTGCCAGATTAATTCAACAGCAAAAGATAAATTTAAGCTTTGCAGGAGATGTTTGTATTGGGGAATGGATTAAGAAATAGAAGCATCCTGTTTACTCCTGCCCAGCAATGCTACAGCTTTTTCTTTAAAACAGTAAGCAGTGAAAACGGTTTCTTCTTACCTCCTACACCCTCTCCTAATTAGCATAATATCTTGGCTGGATCTAGACCAAGAAGTGTTGATTGGATAAAATACGAAGAGAGTGACATGGTTTTGTTTTCATTGTTCCTTTTTTCTGTTTTTTTTCTAGGGTGTGAAATATTGCTGGTTTTTTATTAGGGCTATACAGTCATATCCTTTTTCTTATCTCTAAGGTCATACAATATTATCTTTCTGTTTTAAGGGTAACATAATTTGTAAGTCACAGTTGCAACCTAAATTCTTTCACAAGCTGTGGGGATCGGCACTGTATGCTTTTTAAAGCCACTTTATGGAAAATTGCATGTGCACAATTGATGAAAAGCCACAATATGCTGCATTTGTGGGATGAATTCTCTTAAACTATCTGTAAGTTCGATTTTGTTTCTCTCTGGTGGATAAAAATAAAATAACAAAAAATTGGTAATAAAGAATATTTGATATGGTTGGTATTTCTCATTAAATGGTGAAAATGCAACTCTAAGTATGCAGGCAGATAGTTTAATTGTGCTAAAAATTATTCAGTGAGAGAATAAATTAGAATCCTGAAAGGAAGGAGCTTCCAGTGGGCAGTAAAGTAAACAGAAATGCAACACTTCATGAGAAACCTTGGGTAGATTGATGCTTTTATCTGTAAGAACACAGTGTGAGTATTGAAGCTCTCTGTTAAATACAGTCTTTTTGAAGTTAGAACTCTTCCCCTTTAAAGTTCATCCCTGAAACAGAGTGCTTTTGTATGGTGTTACTATAGGTTAGTACCTGGATATGGGTGATTTTGGAGTATTAGGTGATGAAGTCTTGTTTTGGTGATCTGATTTTCATTCAAAAAAGGGAGGTTTATTAGATTTAATTTTATTATCACGAGTGTCAGGTCACAAAAAGAGTTGATTGGAGTATGGCTTTGAGTATGTATTATTGAAGTCAGTACCTACTTGCAGTAACTTTACCTTACAGTAACTTTACCTTTTGCAGAGTGAGCATTCTGCAAAACAATGCATTTTGTTGGTGAAGAATGGCTCAAGTTTTCATTGCGTATAGGATGCAAGAACTCTGTCTATTGTAAAAACAGGGAAAATAGATTTAAGATGCTGGTAGTTTAAGTGTTTCTCAGAAACCATGATAATGACTGCACCAGAAATACTAGAAAGGGCAAGGTATGGCTTCTGCAGCAATTACATGACTGGTTTGCCCAGACTTTAAAATGTGAAGGATTGCATATGTAAATGAAAAGTGAAACTGATTCTGCCACTGCATGCAATTAATTGTAATTTTAAGGTTTCGGGTAAAATTCTCAAATGTTAGTAAAGGCCAGAATTAAAGTTGAGGAAGCAACCACAGCTGGATTATCATTTGTGCCTGCCTTTATTAAGTTCCTGTTCTTAATGATACAGCTGTGGTTTTTTGGTTTTTTTTTTCCCCCTGCAGAAGCATTATTCAGAATACAGTTGGTCTCTCTACTGGGGTGTCCATCTACTTTGGGCAGAAATAAACCTAGTCTCTAGGGCAGTTATTTCCATTGAATAAGAGATATTATGCAAATGGAGCAAAAATAAATTTTTATCTTGTCTGAAATAGGCACCTGAATCTTGACTGAGATTGGTGGGGGTGAGGACGTGTGGACACTATTGATACTGCAGGTATCTTTGAACATATTTACTGTGTAACATGCCCAAGAATTTGGTTTCATTTAGGTTATCTAAGGTCAGGCACCTGAGGTAGTAAATAAATTAATCATTAATCACGTTCCGTGCTACTTCAGTGGAATGAGTATGGGTTTGGCTATTTCAGCAATATAAATCTAACATATTGGTGCTCTGCAATGACTTACGAAGAAATCAATTTCTGCTTTCCATGTAGCATTATGCAGTAGTTATTTATTTGTTTATATGGGGGACACAGTGAGTAAAAATGAAATCCTGACCAGTAACCTCTGTGTACCAGGCTAAGATATTATTGGGGGGAAGGGATAAAAGCCATGCAGTGAAACTATCATAATGTACTTTAGCAGTCATTTCCAAATGCAACTTCATCAAGTGAAGAGAATTATTTCTAATGTAGTTCATGTGTTGTTTTCTGTCCATTAAAAATAATAATTGCAGTCATATCAGAAGATTTGGAAGCTACTCACTAAGCAGACTACTGCTGTTTGAGCTAGTAGTATCTAATAATACTGTGTTATGCTTTATAGGGATTGACCTGAAAGAGTATGATCCATGAGCTTGTGTAGAGTGTTTTATGTCTGTCTTAGGACTGTAGAGGAAGGCTTGCTTTGACAGTACAAGCTGCTTTTGCTGCTTTTTTTTTGTCACTGGCAACGTAATTTTTACTTTCTGCATCATTTACAGTGTTTTATGCAAATCCTGTTCATATTTAGACAGTTAAGATTTTTGTTAGGATGATACCTTAGCTGATCTAAAATCATATCCTTTTCAATACCTAATCTGATGTCTTTACTTTTTCTCTCCTGTGACTTGGAGATACTTTCCCTCTCAGTTTCCTGTTCAACTACTCTGTAGAATCTTTCTTGCCTTTGTTGGCTTGCTTTCCTCTAGTGTTTGTGATCAGTCAGTCCATTCTGTCACTCATATATAATCTCTTATTACTTGTGCTAAAGTTCACAGATTACTTCCACAGACAGCAACTCTTGGTTTCCTCACTCTGCAATCCCCACTTTTTCCTTATATTTATCTCTTTAGCATGCTCTGATGGAGTTGCTGTTTAACCATCCAGTTTCAGTGCAGGTTTTAGTTGCCTTTCTGGCAGCCACCACTTGGACTATTGTTAGAATTGCAGCACAGTTTAGGTTGAAATCCCACCTCCTCCACATTTGGTTGAAGTTTCTTCTGCATTGCTGCCACTTATTAGTTGGATGTTGGAAAATATAAGTCAGCTTCCTACCTTTTTTTTGCGTACTTTGATTGAGGTATATTGTTCACCTGGAAGTGAAAGGAAGATTCTATTCAGTTCCAGACTGGATCAAGTTTAGTAGAGATACTAGAAGATAAACTATATGCTCTTTGCTGAAGACTGGGTATCTTTTTCTCACATTCCCGAAAACTTGCAAGCATGGATATGTTCACATTACTGGAAGGGTGATAGAATGTACATCCAAGTTACACAGGCCAGAATTCAAATTCTAGCTTCAAAGTATGCTAGTGCTAAACATTTCCAGAGAAAATACTGCAAGTTTTTTATTTATTTTCTTTTCTAGGATAATTTTCTCCATTCAATTGTTGTGATTTTTTGAGCTGTGGTGATTTTTGTTATTGTCTTAAGTACTTTGGTTGAAATAAAAGTTCTGAAGAAGACTCTAGTGTGTAACTTTCAGCCCAGTTTGCTTGAGAAGATTCTAAGCAGGTTGGAAAATAGGATATTAGAGTGGGAAGTGTCAGGCAGTCATAATAATAACTAGCCTTTCCTTTAACAAGAAAATACTGTCTTTTGAAGTAAATGACTTGCTAAACTGTAAAAATGAGGTGAGTCAATGCATTTAAGTTACTACTTTATTTTCTGTTTCCAATAGCATGGTTATATTTTTCCAATTGGACTTAATCTGTCTGTGTGCTTACATTCTCCTCCCCCATAACATCTGCTGTTTAACCATGAGGTGCTATATCCATCCTTCCTTTAAAAGTCTGCTGCTGCTTTTTGTAGGACTGCTGCACTCTTCTGTGTGCTGCTGGTGTCTGGCATCTCTAGAGTGAGTTTTGGTAAATGATTGCCTTTGGGGAGTTAGTCCCACAGAATGGTGTACAAACTAGTTTGGAAACTTGGCTGCTAGCAGAAGGACATGGTTAATTTAGCAAATAGCCACAGTGATTTAAAATGTTATACTCGTTACCACCTTCTATTTATTAATGCCTTTCTCTTGGAATTTGCTAACCTACAGCCATTCACATAATGCAATGAGTGTCTCTGCTCCTATTCAGATCCAAAGATTTAACTTAAACCTCTGTTACAGGCAGTTTAAACCAAATGCCTGACCTCACTCTGAAGAGTGAAAGGTGGTCCTGTTCTGAATTTGTGCTTCAGGGTAGGTTAACCTGCAACAAGAGAGAGCATGGGCCACTGCTTGTACTAATTTAACCCTCTGAAGCTAGTTCAGTGGGGGCTGCTTCTGCAGGATTCTGAAAATATGCTTGCTGAGCACACAGTTCCTCTGTATCGCATCCTCTTGCTTCATATATTGGAAGAGTTGTACTCTTTAGTATTTAAATATTTTAATGTTTTAAAATGCGTGCATGTCTATCTGCCTGCATTCATGTAGATCTGCCATGTCTCTGTCCACGCTGAGTTGCTTTGTGCATTGTTGGAAGCAATTATATTAAAATACAAAAAACCTGCAAGTTGCCTAATTACACATTAATATAATTTTGTAAATGTATTTTTTCCTGCTGAAATACATTCCTTAAAGCTATTTAGCTTAGTTAGTCTTAAACAAGTCCAGATGTTACTGTAACTTCAGAGATAACTGATTTATAAAACAAGAAGTATGTTTAAACTAAAACTGAGAGCACATTAAAAACAAGTGATGTAATCTCTCATGGAATGATGCAGTATAGCTTAAAGGGAGGGTTTGTGTTGTTTGTTTTAACTGTCGTGTCCCTAGGTATTTTGCTACATTATTTTGGTAATGCTGAGGATTTTTTTCATGTATTTACAGCTTGAAGTGACATTGGTGTTTTCTTTTCGCTGTGATCATTTTATTTTGTGCTTAGGGCCACAGAGCATGCATGGCTTGCTAGTACTGTGAAATAGTACCATGTGGTTGCTTTCTTTTAATAATAAATATTAAATTATATGTTCTAGCAGGTAACGTAAGGAAATGTTTGAAAGATCTCCCGGGCTGACATAAAGTTTGTTTTTCAGAAGTTTAAATGGCTTTTCAATGAAATTATACACCTGCTTCCTCTAATGTATTTGTGTAACGGTTTTCTTTGGAACTGTAGGAGGAAATAAACGGTTTCAAGTAAACAATGAAGCTCCTGACTTCAAAGTACTTCTTTCAAAAGTGAAACAACTTTCCTTTCTTAAATAAATAAAAACCAAACATACCTTCTCATCTTACAGGTTTTTTTTGTACGTATAAATCTGAAAGGATTTTCATCTTGAATCTTTCATAGCAAAAGAACTATTACTGTTGAACACCTCAGATTATATTTGGGACATGGTTTAGTGGTGTTAGGTTAACACTTGGAACTCAATGATTTCGGGTGTCTTTTCCAACATAACTGATTCTGTGAATTTGTGCTGGAAAAAGGTTTCTGGACTTACTCTAATTTTGCATGTCTTTATTACAGTGGTGTAAAAGGAAAAGTTTTCCATGGAGATGAGCTCCCTGGTTGAAAGAGGCAATACAGATAAATTTTTTTTGTAGTGGTACTGCAGGGCAGTGTCTTTTCTTCCTTAGTGACTCCTTACCTAGAGTATCCCAAAAACAGACTAGGTAGCATCTATCTCATGCTTAACTAGGAGATGACTTAAGGAGTATAATTAAAATAGAATAGTTTTTACTGGCAAAGGTTGCTTAATTAGGATGTCTGCAGATACTTGATTTTCAAATAAGCACACAAATACAAAAAATTGTTGGACACCCTTTTGTTTTCATTTTTCTTACTACAGCTACAGTATTGAATGCTCCTGAAATTGTCATGTTTAGGTTTCACTGCCAGTTCATTTCTTCTGCAGATCTGAACTGTGAAGACTGCTTCCCCACTTTCTCTTGGGATGCCATGTGTTTAATATTCTTGCTGTGTCTGTATAAGTGTATGGTTAGCATTTTAAAAGACATGATGCTTTTTGTTTGCTTTGGTCTGTTGCCAAAACTTTTTATTAAAGTTTGCTCCTTTTATATTATGCTCTGTAGTGAAGTGCTTTTAGCAATCTCTTGGAAATAATGTAATTTCCAAGATTTTTACTAGTTCAGCTCTATTTCACAGCAGCTTTTTGGTAGCTTTGGAGAAACATTTATCAAGTCCATGATTAGTGAAATATTTTATTTTTGTTGACAAGCCAGATCAGGTGTGAACTACATACAAATACATGGACTATGTTTTATAAACCTTATGTTCTCCCTGGCTCTGTAATTAGGCTGACTTCCTCTTACCTTTATTCACAGCATAATACTAAATATTTTTATCAAAATTGTGAAATTATTTGGCATAAGAAATCTCTGTCACAGCTAGATGAGACTGTACTTTGATTCATTAGAATAAAGTTACTTCATTCTTCTTTTTCACAAGCTTGTTCATTGGTTAGAATAAGTTCATACACTTATATTGTAATATAGTAGATTGCTTTCCATCATGTATTTGGTATTTTGGGAAAGATTAAAAATAAAAACCAACACATTTGTTGGAAAACTGCAATACTAATGCACATTTTTATGGCCATAAAATTTTAACTTCAAGATTAACGGTGTGGTTTAACACTTTTAACTAGCTTGTTTCTCAGCAAAAATTGTGTGCTAATGCCCATTTTAAAAGGCAGACTTTGAGTTACTAGAAATCTGAAATCCAAGGCATCAGTTTAAAAATTCTCCTTTCTGCCAGTTGTGATTGCAGACTATTCTACAGCTAATTATTATATTTCTGAGGTATTTAAAATAGTGAGGAAAAACAAGATTTGGATTAAAAATAATTCTTTTGAATAACTGGATTGGTATTACAATATTAGATTTTTTAAAAATTCAATTAATTTGATAAAATATGTGGACTATTATAGATGTTCTATGTAATGAGAAAGGAATATGGAAATAGGAGGCAGTTATTTCATCCTGTTGTGTAGAGGAAAAACAAAGAAAGTTGAGAGATATGCAGAGGATCAGAATGCTCCTGCTGTATTCCTTTTTTTTTTTTGGTAGCTGATGCAGTGATTGACAGGAGTTCAAATTTCCCCTCCACTTTTAAAATGAAACCAATCTGAATCTTAAGTTCCTTCCTCAGCCCAGACTGAGGACATAAATTGTATGTTGGTTTGGAGAGACAAGTTCGTTTCTGGCCCCTCTGGGTGGCTGGTGAAAATTTGGCAGCCTGGGATTAAATCAGTGTCAGTCGAAAGACAGGATAGTTCAGGAGGATTCTATCCTACCTTTAATAATACTTCACAAACGAGAAAAGAATATGCTGTCAATTCACCATAAAATTTTATTATTAAGACAAAAACTGTGCCTGTTCAGGATACAATTTTGTTAATCTCATTCCCCCATAGATTAGTTTTGACTGGGGGAGTGAGGAGAATATTTTGGTGCAAAGTTGAAATTGAAGTGATTAGTGTGGTCTCTAGCTGAGATTATAGCCTTGTTTTGTTGTTCTTTTGTATATGTAATTATACAGCTGTCATAAAATGTCATGTGACATCATGAATCAAAATAATCTGGCTATTGACTGCCATTTTAATTTTTTTGTGGAAAGGTTTTCTCTTGAATAGCTAGCTTCTCTTTTATTTTTTTAACATGGTTATTTTTCACCCCTCCTTAAATAACAGATGGGACAGACCAGAAGAAGCGATGCTCAAAGATGACAGAATTTTGCACTTGCGTGGGAAAGTGATTTCAGAGCTTGTTGGTGTCATTGTATGTTACTTCTCACAGTTCATTAAAGGAAGTCCTAGTGAAATGTAAATGCATTATCAACAACGTGTCTGTAAAATGGAGGCCCAGAGTTGTTGGAAATAAAGCCTCTTGTGTGGCAAAGCTGGAAAGAAAATGAAGGGTTCACTGGAATTTGGCACTGGTGCTTGTTTGGCAGCCCTCCCATCTTTCTTACCTTGGCTGGTGTTCCATCACTCAGTGAACTTGTATATGGATCATGGTGCTTCAGAACCTGTGATATGACATAATATAAAGAAAAAGAAGACCCAAATCTGTTTTCCTTTTCTGAACAATCCATAGTTACTCTACTATCTGTTAAAACTATGATTTTTTGATCAGTTTATCTGTTGACATTCCTGTCACTTTAAAAACTAATGAATCTTATTTAAGATCAAAAAATTTCATGGTGTTTCTGCTCAAGATTTATTATTTCAGCCTGATTAATTTCCTGTTTTTCTGCTAACCACTGACAAAAGGAGAAACAAGTATTCTCCAACTGTTTGTAAATCTAGAAAATATGCAATTCACTGTATTACAAGTGGCTGTGTGTGGCTGTAAATGATGCAGAGATTTATGCAGTACTTCCCCCTGTCAGCTTCTGGTCATGCACTTGTTTCCTTGCCTAACACTGCTGTTCCAAGGTTTCACATCTTTCTAGGTGGAAATTCAGTTCTGATATGAGAAAGATGAGGATAAGTTAGAACTTCTGTCCTCATATTATAGTGTGAGAACAAGAATATATTCAGTCGGATTAGTAGCAAATTAAATACTGATTTTTGAAGGAGCAATTTTTTGAGCTGTGTTTCATTAGGCTGTTGGGCTCATTGCCATAGATTTTCTTGGGTATTCACAGTGCTAAAAGAGAGATTTGGTATTTATATGGATGGCAGTTTAGAAGGTACTAGAACATACTGGCTGGGAGATAAATGTACTTTTTGAATCTGAAACCACTCTGACAAGTTAAAAGTTTGTGTTTAGGGCCTGGGACCAATAGAAAATTTGTTGTACCTGTCATTTGCACAGTGGAGTCTTACATAGGCTGCAGACAGGATCCTGAACTCATAAAATGGAGAGCAACTTGTTATGTTCTGGTCAACCTGGAGGGTAGTTGGGAACATTGATTTATTTAAATAACAGCATGTGTTCTCTCATGGCTACTGATCTCTTGAAATGGATATAAATTGTAAAATTTCAATACATTCTTGTATGATTTATATTTGAGTGAAATATAGATTGGCCTTTAAGGGTGTATTGAAAGAATATATCTTACACAAAAGCTACATCCCCTTGCTTTCAATCAAGTGCCTGAGCACTTCCAGCAGGGTTTTTTTTGGCATGATGTTGTAGTTTATACTGTAATTTGCAAATTTATGAATTAGTAGGCAGTTGGAAGTTTGCAGTTTCTTTTACAAAACATAATCAAATTAAGTTATTGCTTAAATAGGTTGTTTTTTAAGTAAAATTGGAGATTACAGTAGTATAATATTGAAATCCTTTTAGAACTTACATTTCTGAATTAGTTGGAGTGATAATACAGCAGGCTTGGCCTTTTACATATTTATTTCTTGGTTAGGGAGGATTGCTTCTTTTGGGAGAAACAAACCAAGGCCTTCAAGCTTTTCAAATCATTTTATCATGACATTCCATTCTAAAGATATCAACACTTTTCTGTTATAATTTACAAAGTCAGTACGTTAAATTCTTTGAAATTGTTTTTGTCTGGTTTTTACCAAGTGTTTGTCTTTCCTTCTAGATATGTGTCTTTCCTTCAAGGATGGGGAAGGTGTACTGTTGAGTGGCATTAAATACCCCGAGGCTGCCTTTACAGACTGTATATTTTGCCAAAAAAAGGAAATGTAAGGGGTCTTCCTCCAGTGATACCAGTTCTGTGGAGGATATTGTACTGTAAAATGAACAAGAGATAAAAGGGAGAAGCAGTTGTTTGTACTGACATAGTCTGTGGATATTTGGGACGGACTATGAAGTTATATATGAAGGAGTAAAAAACATTCTTTATTTCTGTTCCAAATGGTGGTGGAATCTTTAAATGTTTTTGAGGACAACCCATAGTGATGAGTGGTCTGGTGTGCTACATATATTAGAGTACAAGCAAATGAGAGCAAGTTGTGGAGTCATTGTGGCTTAATGCTTAGAAGCTCAGACAGAGGAGGCTGATCATTGCTGCCATCCCAGTCTGGCTGTGAGGTAGGACACGTTCTCCTCTGTCCATTGTCAGCTGTTCTTTGCATTGTGTCTGTGAGTTCGGCAAGTCTCATTATCTGGCTACTTCAAACATCTGTCTGTAAAATGAGTGATGTGTTCTTTCTCTTCATATTTTGTTTTTAGAATTAATACTAGAAATGAAAAAATGCACTTACACATGTGCTATAAGTGTATGATATAATGGAAATGGTCTTGGTAGGTATTCATTTGGACTGGGGCTGCTACATCAAGTAAACATTAAAGAATTCCTCTTTTTAGGAGTTTGTTAGAAGCTACAAGTATTGTATATGCAACTGTGTATACAATACTTAGAACTGACAGTATTTCATATAAGTAAGATTAATACTTCACATTGTGAAACCAGGCATTCAGGTTTTTGGTTATATTTCATTCAAAAGGTAGTTGGTTTGAAGAAAAAAAAAAACCACCAAATATTGTTTCTGAGAACACAGAGGAAAGGTTTCTTAATGTTTAAATATACCGTGCAGTGCAACTGCTCTGGGAATGTTATAATATCGGTGTTTTGGATCAGAGGTCAGGGGGTTTTTTTATTTTCTTTTGCTTTTATTTTCTTAGAGAATCTTTGCTCCATCTTTATTCTATCTCTGTGAAAACTTGAAAGGCATGGCAAATTTTTTGAAAGTTGTTTTGAGCATTTTCTTTAAAGACTGATTGCTGTGGCACCAAAATTCTGAACATTTCCCATACAGCCACACTTTTTCAGCCATTGTAGCAAGTGGTGAGGTCCCTAAATTTTGTATCACAGCTGCTGGCCATGATAAGAGACCCAAGTGAGAAGGGGAAATGCTCCCTTCTGCTCTTGAATCTGTGTTGGTATGAGAGGCTTGAGACAAAGTGGGAGCTGTCTACCTTCAGTTCAAAGGAGGTATAGAAAAACATGCTGGGTAGAGGCAACAGAAGAGGTAGAAGGAAAAGGGATAAGTGAGGAAGAACAGGAAGAAAAAGTTGCATGAAGGAACTAAGGGTGGATGTAGACTGAAACAGCTGGTTTTAAACCAAATTTCCCTTTTTATGACAGCTTTCCCTATTTCACATTTTTGCTGTCAAACTAGAGCACCTGCAAAAGAAAATTATAAAAATAAAGAAGAGACTGTTCACAGGTCCTTAACCCCTGCTAATTATTGACCAACATCTGGAGAGGAGGGATGGAAAGGTTTAAACAAAGCTTTGCCATACATGGCCGTCTCAGCTACCACCTGTGTCTGCTGTTGCAGGACTATGGGTTTATTTCACAAGATTCCTTCTTTGTGAAGTATTCCACAGCCCCTAGTTCAAAACATGCTTGTAGCAGACTGTACTGTCCTTGAGAGAAGGCATTCTTCTAGGTTTGTTGTCCTCTTTAGAAACCCATTGGCTGGTGTTAATCAAATCTGTCACGGGGATAGAAGTTTCAAAGAGAAACTAATTCTAGTTAATTCTAGCTAAGTCTTGGCACTCGGTGTCTGCAAATTATTAAATTGAAGAAAATTTGTGTAAGAGAACATTCTCATGCCCTGACAACAGAAAAAATACTTTTGGCATTTAAATCATTGGACAACAGCCACATTATTAGGAGTGTGCTGGGATGTAAACTTAAGATAGGAAATGTTAGAACAAGGAGTCTGTGGCATCTCACTTTTACAGTGTTTGTAGTGAAAGGCAAGGTCCTTACAGAATAGTTAGGTGTTTTCCTGTATGTCTATCTTCAGACTTTCAGGTGTTGATCAGCCGGTCAGTGCTGTCAGTGCTCAGCCTAAATTTTGAACCTATACAGCCCTATATTGATGCAAAACAGCCTTAGAACTTTGGCAGCCCACAATATTGTAATCTCATTTCAGGTGACAGCATTAGCTTTGGTATCTGTTTCCCATTTTGCAAATTTGGAAAATAATCTTCCATTGCAGAATTTCTATGAAGATTTCACAGGAACTGCTTTGAAGATTGATTTGCTAATGATTCTGAAGCCTTTAGTCTGGTAAAAATATCTTAAGGATTTGTGGGATATTTGTGAATTCAGTGTTGTATAAAGTTGTTACAAAGCAAGAAATATACAACACATAGATATGGAGCCTCATTTAGTATGGAAACGAGAAAAAGCTGTTGCTGGAATGAGGCCACTCCAGAAAAATTCAGTATGTCTGTGTGATTCTACAGGAAGTTCAGAAGCTGGACATAGCCTTTAAGATCTCCCCAAGACCTGGAAATGACTGCTAGAGCAGTAAGTGGCATCCAGCAGAGGTCTTCCAGCTTCTCTTACTGCAGCTCACCTACCTGATGCTATACTCACCACTGCTTGGGTGGGAAGCAGCTGGCCCCATTTAATCTGGATCTGCTCTCCTGGTCTTTGGATCTTGTGAACAGATATCACAGCCAGCCATTATAGGCACTGAAACTGGACCAAAATTTGCATTGCCTTCCAGTGCACCAGCTATGCTGTCAGTTGGCTGGATGGAGGATGCTGAATTTAGTTTTTATGGACATCTTGCTTTCTGGAATCCTTAATTTTTGAGCAGTCAAATGTGCAATATTTAATGTCCTCAGAGTTCTTAGTGTAGCTTTGTGTGCCTCTGTTACCTGAAGAGTATTTGATAATATTGTATGTCACAAGAAGATAATTTATTTATTGGGGAAGGGACTTCCTGGGGGGCAGAAGGAGGGTAAGATTTTTGTCTTCTATAATCACATTAGCAGTGGTGTGATGACAATTGATTTCACTTGTTTTTGCCAGGAATGGCATGTCTATGTAGAACTTTTATGTACTAGAATTAAGTACACTCCAATAAATGGTTCTGTATGAAAAAGTTGTTTAACACAACAATTTTATTGTCCTTGTTGCTAGAAAAAGACTTGGTAGCTCAGGTTTTTTGGTGAATCTTGATACTGTAGACAAACATGAAAGGATTAGAAAAAGTGGTTTTAGTAAGTAGAAACCAGAGTTGTCGGAAGTGCTGAAACATAGACATGATCCAAACTTTAATATTAATTTCCTTCTTTGTTATCAGGCCAAACTTAAGGAAGGAGTAGATGTCACTTGCACAATTACTCTACACCAGTGAGTACCTGATAAGGAGAGGACAGATAGATTCTAGATACTCATGGGGTTTTTTTTTTACTGTCCTGAGAACACAGGACACATCCTTCCCCTCTTTCCCTTCTCTCAGAAATTTATCTGAGGTCAGATTAGTGAACAAACAATACTGCATCTAAATGTCAGTTGTACAGAATTGTGCCTTCTATAGTAGGTTAACTCTCACTCCACACATTTCATATTTCTTTTCTCTTTCTCATTTTTCTTCTCTCCCCTTCTGTCTCAGCAGAACAGTCTCCTAGGATTGTGGCATCTGAGGTTACTATGTGACTAGACATTTGGAGAGAAAGGAGAGGGATTGTACCAAGACAGGGAAACCTGTTAAGTTTTAGTAGTGCTTTCTTCTTTCATTGAAAAGCTGCAAATACAGCTGAAGGTGCTGTAACTTCTCTTATGGGGAAGTGTGGATAGATATAAGCTACCTCAGTTATATCAAAACTGAAAGTTCAACAAAATGGTATGTTTTTTAGTGTAGCTGTTATCTTCCCAGAAAGGAACAGTCAACCTGACCAGCAGGTATTTAAAAAGGCTGCACTCAGCATACATTTAATTTTAGTAAGGCTTGCTAGTGTAAGCAAAATAATGTAAGTCTCGTGAGCTGTAACAATCCCTTTTCAGACGTAGTGTTGGTGCCACGTGAGTTGACCTGGTAGATTGTTCTTCTAGTTTATTTGCATTCATAATCTGTACCTGTACTGATGTTTGAATCCTTTCAAATGTGCCTTGGCCTTTCAGCTTCCTTAAGTTCCATCACATGATTCTCACAGTTGTACCACTGTGATAACTGCAAGGTAACAACAGATTTGCTCCTCAGAGGAGGGTTCTGTAATAATACTGGCTAAAACTGCAGCAGAGTATTTCTGTAGTTGCACACAACTTGAAGAGAGTGAGGAATCATTTATGTTCTTTCATACAGTATTTGATAATTTTCTGTCCCTGGAATTATTTGAGGATGAGTGGTGAACAGTGGGATTGCAAAAAGGTCAGAAATAAGGACAGAAAGTGGATTGTTACAAATACCTGTGTTCATAATCTTAAAAGATGTGAGCATGAAAGAAGTGAATGAAGGAACAGCTAAAAGAACTTCAGAATTAATTTCTGAGTAGCTTTTCTGTTACAGCTCTTTTTTTTTAGTGCAATGTTGAGTAATTGTTTAGAAAATAGAATAAGCTCACCTTACTGAAAACAGATAATATACCAGAAATGTTAAAGAAACTGCATTTCTGTCAGAATAGAATTTTTCTACTGTGTTCAGTCATAGACTTTGAAGCTTCTAAATAACTATAAAATGATTAAAGCTCTTGTTTTATCAACTTACCGATGTTAAAGTGATCTGATTAAATGTCACACTTGCAGACCACTAGAACTTTTTTGACATTTTATATGCCTTATTTCTCAGATAAAGTCACTGAAAAAGTTAATTCTGCAATGGAAACAGATTTGCAACCAGCATTTTTGTAGGGAACTTTCTTTCTTCAATAACAGTGATTGTGTTTGTTTTATTCTCTGTTCTGGCACTGGTACAGTGTATGATTCATTTTTGTCTCATGCTAGCTTTAGCAAGGAAACCACACATACATTGCAATGTAACAAGGCCAGAGAAGTGCATTTCAGACTGAATATGAAACAATCATCAAGAATATTCATTCTGTTGAAGTTTCACCCTGCATTATAAAGCAGGTTTGCAGAAAAGAAAAATGCTCTCGCACAGATGCATTTCACGTTTGCTGTAGACACTTCTGTGCTGCCTGAAGAATAGAGCTGGTGGTAACACTCCATTCTGAAATCTTAAATACTTTCAGAGTTTGTTTATTATGGCTGTTTCTTCCTCCCCATCCACTCTGAGACAGCATACCACATTTTAAAAATTTGTTTCAATAGCCTAAAGAAAGATCTGGGTTCAGACTAGAGCTTAGGAGTTACACCTGTGTAGTAACCCTTACAGTTGAGCGGAAGAAAGCTGCGATATGCAGATTTTCTAAAGAGCAGCTGGCATCACGTCCAGGTATTTTGTACTGATCTGGTCTTGCTGTGAGATAGCAAGTACAAATACAGATTTGTCCAGATCACAGTGCACTGAGTTGGAACGGGATAATAAGCTACAGTTAACTCAGTAATGTTTGATAGTACTGCCAGGTTATCTAGAGACAGGTGTGGCCCTTTGTGAACATGAATCTCGAAGCGCTTTGTGTTTGGTTTTCACTTAAATGTCAGCGTCATCTCTGGTTTGTCTGGTGTCTCTGTCAGATGCTCAGTTTTCTCACCAAGATGATTTTCATTAATAAACAGACTCATTTCAGGAGCCATGAAACCTAGGTGTCATTATCTTTGAGTGTTCAATGCAGGTTTATAAAATCCATCTTATAAATCTGTTTTAGAATGCTGTCCTTGGTGAGGGTTCTTCTGTTTCATCTGGCACTTGCTGAATGTCAGGTAGAAGCTCTGACTGAAGCGAAGGAGCCTTTTATTCTAAATATATGGGGGAGCTGGGAGTAAGGCATGAAGATGTTTGCAGGGTCATTTTGCTTACAGGCTCGAATGTGAGGATCTGTGACATGAGCCATCACACTTGTGAATATGCCTTCATGTTTTTGTGTAGCTTGCTGAGAGTGAATGCTACGTTTCTGAGTAAAAATTCAGAATGTTGCTGGTGTTGGATTGGTGCAAAGGTGAGCCCTGGTCGCTGAAAAAAACCCAACCAAACAAAAAAGAGTGAATAGGGGAGACTGAGTTATTTTTAGATCTTTTCAGTATTATTGTTCATTCCCCAGGCAGCCAGTGTGAGGTATTCTGCCACCACCACAGACCAGTGTCTGCAGGCAGTTTCAGCAATCCACAGAGTGTACAGACTGTTAGTTTTGGCTCTGGGTTCTGCTTCTAGAATAATTGAAATGTTTCTTATTTGAGGCATCCGGTTTGTTTTCGGAAGGTGTCAGAGGCGGCAGATGCTGTGCCGTGTGTCCCCGGTGCGGCCCGAGGGCTCTGCGGTGTGCCCGGTGCTGCCGTGCGCCGGCCCGGCCGGAGCGCAGCGCAGCGCTCGCACGGGGCAGGGCTGCGGCCGCCGCTGACCCCGCCGGCTCTTCCTGCCGCTGCCTTGTTCCCTTCCTGCCTCTGCTTGGCACAGGGAATGTACCTGAAGCCTGCAAAGCCAGCCAGTCACATGGACAGACTGTGCCAGATACAGCTGTAATTTCGGGCTGAAAAATTGAATTTGTCCTCTCCCTCTTCCTGCTCTTTTGCATTCGTTTCCCAGTTCAGGAATGCAAGCTCAGAGTTGCACCGCACAATGGAGACTTAATGTAACTATTTCTAAAGCGTCTGCTGGCAGGAATACTCTGACGTCAGCAGAGTTAGGGTGAGGTTTTGCTTTGCGCACATTCAGTGGCTCTGCTCTGGAATAATGGCATGCAGGAAAGGAAACATTGTTCAGGGGGTATCAGTGGCAGTCGTCCTTGGACCCTGCTACTCGCTGTATGTCTTTTGTGGGTAGAAAACGCACTTGATAAACTATGTTTTGTCCCGTTTGTTTATTATAGGCATTTCAGAATATTCTGTAAATATTTGTATCTGACACTGTTGTCTGGCAGGATATTGCTTTTAGGTCTTTAAACTGTGGTTACAGTAACAGTTCTTTGCTGGTGTTTCAAGTGAAGATATTTTTTAGAGGCAAACTAAATGCATTATTGCTCAAGGACTTTTCCCACCCGCTGTTAACACTAGGTTTAGATAAGCAAAAAGAAAATAAATCAGTAATATTCTACTACAATTTGAAATTCTTAATGATTAACTTGCAAGTAGAAAGAAAACAAAGTCTCAAAGACACTGAATTGATGAGCCATCAGAGAAACTTGTATTTTAGATTTAACTTCTACTATTGCTGATTAAACAAATATCTGTGACTTGAAAATAAATGTGAAAGCCTGTGTGTTATATTCAGTTTAAGGTACTTGTTTCATCTAAAATTTATCTGGATGCAGACAGCTCAGGAAAGCTATATTTAAGGCCATCAGAGCTGAACTGTGGATGCCACTGTGACAGGATTCAGAGTCAAGCTGTAGGATTGCAGCTGATTTTAAAAATAAACAAGAAGCTTTTGTATTTGCAAATTGTTTGTGCTGCTTTTTAAAGGACGAAATCATTTCAACACTTGAGGGCTGGATCTCAGGTTTAGGCTAACATGTACTCATGGCTAGAGGCAGCATCTTCTGTACTTTTTCAGTTTACCAAATCTGATATTTCTGTGGTCTGGGACGCTTTAAAATCTGACTTAAGGTGTTGGACTTTTTAAAGATTTACTAAAAAGGGTACAGTTCAAGGCATATTACCAGAGTTACAATTTAAAAACCACAAAGTATGGTTTTACCTCAGAACCTGAAATAATAGAGGTTTGTTTGGAGACCATAATTA
Organism: Toxostoma redivivum; assembly: GCA_013397375.1. Lineage (NCBI taxonomy): Eukaryota > Metazoa > Chordata > Aves > Passeriformes > Mimidae > Toxostoma > Toxostoma redivivum. The sequence goes on along the minus strand of VXBI01013966.1, from coordinate 55,656 downwards.
GGATGTGTTTAGCTGTCATAAATAATGGAGAAAATAAGCACAGTAGCTTTTCTAGGAATTGTATTATGCTTGCTTCGTATTTTCTACCTGTAATTGTTGGAAATAGATGATGTGTCAGAGTCTGTTGCTCGAAGGGACCCAACTAATGATGTTTCTATAATTATGTAGAAGGAGCTGTTTAAGATGATACTTTGTAGGAAAAAAGTAACATCCAACACAAAGGGTATGTTTCTTTGAATGTGAGTGGGTGAGTGGAGGGGAAAAGGCTTGGCAATCTCTCCTCAAAAGCATGAGGGTGAGGAAGTTGTATTTCAGAAATACTTTGGTTGTGAGGCCTGGCAATACACCTGTAGGTATAATTCACTAATTTAAAAGTAAAAGAATAAGTGGAATAGTGCAGGTACATCTTGACACACACTTATTTGTGTAACTAAGCACTGAGGACTGTTGTAGCATCCTCAGCTGACAGAGAAACATCATGCAGGTCTTTTTTTACTTTGTATTCTGCTGGTATATGTGTGAAACATAGCAGGAAACCTTTGAGTATTTATTTTTAAAAATTTAGTGTGAAGCTTTCTGTCCAGAATGTGTCAGCACTGCCAAGGTCTCGTCAGCACTTTGTGACCCAGTGTGTCACCTGACACGCTGGCCTCTGGCTAAGGCTTGCAGGGGATTCACAAACTCCCCTGTGTTGATTCATGCTTGGACACCATTACAAGGCAATAAAGCTTAAGAAAGTTTCACAAGATTAAGTCTTTAAAGCCATGAGTGGGTGTGTTTGCAATGACTTTTCTACCCATTTTATGTAGCAGTTGTTTTGCATAGAGAAACTCTGCTTGTTCCTGTGTTGATGTCAGTGAAAAATGTTTGGAAAAACTCTCATCAACCTGACTGAATCCTGCTGTGTGCTGACATAGTGTATCTTTTGGCATAGTATGATGTTGTTGTAGGTGGGATAATTGTGCTGGCATAATAACTCCTCCTATTGACATATATTTCCAGCATAGGTACAGCATCAGATGTACTTTAAATGACTGGCATTCTGCTTTTTCTTGCTTTGTGCTTTTTAACTAGTGTTGACAGTATTTACAATGCTAGTGCAGTCTGCCTCTAAGTGCTGCTGGATCATTCCCCTTCTCCTGTGCTGAATGGGCTCTATCTTTTCAACCCAGTGTTTTTTATTTATTTATTTTCAGCAGGACTAGAATAATCCTTTCCATTAATTCTTTCTTTCAAAGACACATCTGTAAGATTTAAATTTTCACCTAGTGAATTCATAAGCAAAAATCTGTGGCTAGTCCCTTTGTCTTTGCCTTCCTTTTCTAATGTTCTCCCTTCATTTTACATTAAGTTCAGCTGTGAGGTAAGTTTCATGGTACTCCTGCCATTTCCTGACGCCAATGGTTTTTCTGGAGGCAGTGTTTCCTGTCTGGAAGCTACAGGCAGTGTTTCTGGCAGGATGGAGTATTTTTGTTTCCCTGGCTAGACCTTTCCCTGTCTTTGTTTTTGTCTCTTTTTCTCTCAGTTCTTCTTTTTTTTTTAATCTTGGGCTGTATTTGATATTGCTGCAGTTGGTTTAGAACTATCATTACAAAAAACTGACGTAGTGATTTGAAATATATCCACACAGGATTTTTCTGTTAATGTACATGACAGAATAAATTAATAGGTCAGGCTGCAGAACTGAATGTGTTTTTCTAGGTTTTGACCTAATCTCACCTCTTGAGTGAACAGGAGTAGTTGGTTAGGCTGGTGCAACTTTGTACCTGACCTAAGGGCAGTTTTAGAAGTAGTGGCATTAGCCATAACAGAGTTCAGAAAACTCTGTCATAGTTTCTGTGTGTATTCTTGACTTGCTGCTGCTAGAACAGACAGGCATGGATTATTCACTCAGTCATCCAAGCTTTTCTGAAAGTTTTATATTGAATAATATTTAATAAATTATTAGTTCTCTGTAAAGAGATCTCAAAGGAGACCAATGCAGGGCAGTTGTTCAGTTCTCAAGGGCTGAGACATTGGCAAAGTAAGTTACTGTGAGTTGTCACAGTGACTTTCAGAAACTGTGACCAAGTTCTTACCCCACGGTAAAGTTTCATTAGTCAGCCTAACCTGATGTTGCTGGAAGAATTCAAAACTCTTACTGACTTTTTAATAACTCTTAACTCCCTTTTAAGTAGTTCACTTGAAAAGTTTTATGCAAACGATATCTGTATATACGGGGCTTTTTAAAATGGCAGAATAGCACCAAATGTTTTAAAAAGTAATCCATTAATAGCTTCCAGCATTTCTTAGTTGGAGGCAAAGCTATTTCAAGATCAGTGGGGGAGGGATGTTGGTGTTTGTGGATTGTATTTTCTATATTTTTTCTTTGTCTCCCCTGCCTCCAAAATAGAGGTTGATTATGCCAGAGATAAAACAGAGCTGGAAGATGCTGCCAGTCAGACAGTCAATATCTTCCCTCAGTACAAGACAGAAACTCTGGCTCTTGCTGAATTTAAGTCATTAGGAGCCAGTAACTGCAATCTGTAACCTCTTATATGTCCCATCAAGCTGTTGTCTGTGGTATGCTGTTCAAATTCTATGTGCTTTCTCTGGAACTCCTGCTCATGGTTCCAGTTCCCTGTACTACAATACTTGTCCCCCCCTTATATCTTCGTGCACTTTATTTGATTTGTTTTTATAGTGGGGCAAACTTGTAAGCCTACTTGAAAACAAAAGCTTGTCTGAATTCAGTATGTAGCCATTACTGTTTGACCAGGCAGAATTACAGACCTGAAATTAAATCTGCTTATTCTGGAAATTTGTTGGTATTGGTTATTTTCGTTTTAGAACAATTTTCTGTTGGAATGATCTCAGCATTCAGGAATGTTGCAGTGTTTTCCACTTGCAGGATTTGTGACATTGCAGGAAAAATCTGTCTTGTTATTTCACTGGTGTATGTCTTTACTCTGATTATTTTACAATGTATAGTGTAGAATAAAAAGCAGCCTCAGGATTAGTTAGATTAAACTACTTTTTTTGGTACATGCAGAGGCAGTTTGTGCAGTTTTTAAATCCCTTAGTGTTGCTTTCACTTTTCAAGACCACTAGCTGGTCAAATATTTTAGAACATTATTATGTATCTATATATAGATATGGATACATAAAAATAAATCTCTCCACAATATTCAGAAGTGAAAATACATGCCCATCATTGCACTAAGAGAATACATTCCAGTGACCTCTGCAAGAAAAGCATTTTCCTAGTGTGAGGACTTTAATGATTAAAGGATTAAAATAGTTAAATGTTTTGGTGATTTTTGTTTTGCTTTCTTCTTGGTTTTGTTGTGGGATTTTTTTCCCTTTAGTGTTTCCAAGACTTTGGTTTCCTCTTGGCAGAGATTGGTGTACATTTGTTTGCAGAAGGCACAACAGTGCACAGGAGAAGCTTTTGACATGCAAGCAAGTGCGTGGTTGAACTGAGATTGCTCTGCTGAGTTAGATAAGGGAAAATTGCAAATAGTCTCATTTGCAACAGACACAGGCCTGCAGATACACAAATAGAAAGCATCTCTCCACTGAGTTCTTAGCTTTGGTCGACCACTGGACACAGTATACCCAGATTTAATGCTGCTGGTTTGGAAAATTAATGTTTTTAAATTTAAGGAATTTTTTTCCCTTTTGCCACCATAGCGAGGGAGGCATTATGAGTATACTCTCTTTTTTACAGGCATTATCTGCAAGAGAAACAGTTTTGCCAATCATTTGTTCAGAAACTTTCAGAATGAGTTGAGCAGCTTGCTAGACTTCCTTTCCTAATAGCAGCTGTCATATACACATGATACAGGATGTATTGCTCATACATTTCTGAGGAAGAAGCATAACTTTTTTTTTTAATAAGCTGTTGAAGATTTTTCTAGCTGTCAGGGTTGGTTTGTCATGCGCTACATACCATTGTGAATTTTAAAAGAGAACATTGTATATCAGTTCCCTTTTGACAGTTCTGTAGGCTTCTCTGTATTTTAAATACTGTCAATCTTTTGATTTTCATGCCCGGTCAGTCTGACTCTCAGTCCTTGAGCCCAAGTGGGTTCATAGTCAGTCTGTTTGTGTCATTGTTTTACAAACAATATTGCTTTGTTCTGTAAGTGAAAATAGAATTTCCAGATAATTGACACAGGACCTTAAGGAAAAATAAAGTGCAGTCAGAACAAACTGAGACATGGTAACAGTGCAGTAGAGATAATTTAATCTCTGCCTCAAAGAGAAATGTTTTTCTCTTAATTCTTGTATAATAGTATCCATGAATAACAGGGGTTTTTAATAACATTGAACCATGGAATTATGTGGGCTGAAAGGGGCATTAAAGATAGTCTTGTTCCACCCCCTCTGCCCTGCATGGGCAGGATACCACCCATTAGATGAGGCTGATCAGGGTCCATCCAGCCTGGCCCAGAGCACTTCCAGGGGTGGGGCATCCATAGCTTCTCTGGACAACCTGTTCCAGTGCCTCACTATGCTCTGAGTAAAGAATTTCTTCGTAACATCTAACCTAAATCTCCCCATAAGAAAGCAGGAGAGACTAATTATTAGAACACTTCCCCTAAAGTAAACTGACTGCATTGTAGAAACTTCCACATGTTAAAGCAACTCCTGGTGCTCCTGGAAGACCCCTTGTTCCTCACTTGGCACTGGTCTAATGGTCTACACATGCCAAGCTGGCTTATTCCAGAGAGTTTGACTTCCTCTCAAGATAAGGGCCCTACCCTGTTCTGCTTACTGTGCTGATATGGGCATGTCCCAGATCTTGTCAGCACCTTCACTGAGCCCACTGTGAGCTCCAGTGTGAAATTAGTGAGTGAATGCTTCGTGTGGTACTTGCTGGGAACTCTGCTCCCAGTCTTGGATTTACATAAATTAAAGAAGTGATATTATTTCACTGCAGCTCTTTTTCTGTCATTTAAAGATACGTGAAGTTTAAGTCTTGACATAGCAGATTTCTAAAGGTTTTGAAAAACTTGTGTTAGTTGTGGATTTGGGAATTCTGTTTTTGGAATAATGGCCTCTGCAGTTATCAATAGTCCATTGTAAGCATAAAGAAATGAGATGTAATTAACTAAATTTTCAAGTGATTTTCGCTCTGGAAAGGATTTACTACTAGTAGGAGCAACTCCAGTAACTTTTGTAATAAATGTTCTTCATGCCTTTAGAAAATCATTCACATATGTGGCTCTTAGAACAAAGCAGGATAGAAAGTAAAAGATATCTTCCTGCAAGCGTGTCTGAGAAGTAATACTTACTTCCATAACATGTAAATTACCATATTGGTGCCCTTTTTCGAAGGAGAAAAGTCATAATGAAGTAAAACTTATATAAGCATATATTTAAATAGTTTTACACAGTTTGGTTTCATTTAAGTGAATTATTTAAGAGGCTTTGATGACTTTTTTGCATCCTGTACATCATACTGTAAGAAATCACTGCAAATGTTTAATAAGTATCTGTATGTCTGAGTTTGTGTTAAAAGCTTGAGAAATCTTCTGATACAAATTTGTTAACTTTCATTTGCAGAATGAACTGTTCAGTTTAATCCAAATACTATCAACCCTTTATTTCACCTTTGATTAGAGATCAAAGTTAGAAGACAATCAAAAATGCCACACAAATTAAGTTGCAGTGTCTTTACAGTCTTTGAAACACTACATGGAAAATGTGCTATTCTTGATCTTAGATTATGAAGGGAAACATACTGAAGGAGTCATAAAGGTATTCTGCTAATTGTTGCAGTTAAGCATTTCACCTGTACAATATGCATTTGCCTAATACAATATGCTGCAGTATGTTACTATTAAAGGATTTTATTTTTCATCTTAGTGCATATCAAGGTTCTGCCAGAACCTTTGTTTCAACATAATTTCCATCTGTTTTCTTCCAAGCTGCAAAGTGTTGGTTCTGCTTGTGCTAAATCACCTGTAATGAAACCGAGTAACAGTCCTAACATGCCCTGACACCATGACTATGGTGAGATGTTTTTAATGGGACAGAGTATTGCAGAAGCACATAGATGTCAAAATTCAAACTTGTCTAAGACGTTAAACTTTTCCAGGCTGTTCATCACTCTTTTAACTCAGCAATGCCAGATGTGTACTTGAACCTGAAGCATGTGTAAAGCAAGGAGTATATTCTTTTAGAAATCCTCAGGCAAAAGCATTTGTATTTTTCCCCCAGTTTTAAAAACTGTTGTGGAATGAGCTGACATTTAAAGAATGGCCATTGAAATGAGGTGCTTGTTTGCCATTTCAAAATCCTGTGCGTTGGTATTTCATTTAGTTGCTTCAGCTTTGGCATAATTTTGTTTTATGTTTTATTCCTCTATGTTTATAGTTCTTAGTTAGACCATGCATTAAATGAAAAGGAAAATGTTGTTGCCTCTTTTAGATGATTAGAGATAACCTTTAGGCTAAGAACATCACAGCTTAAAAATTTCAGAGTGCTGTGTGATCGACAGGAGATGCTCATTGGAAGAGGGAAGCAGAAATTATCTGTAATGGTGGTTGAAATGCAAGCTCTGAAGGTTTTTTGGGTTTTTTTACAGCTCTCTTCAAGCTGGATCAGTGCATTTCAGAAAGCAGCTAGAGAGTATAGATGTTGGGAATTGCAGATGTCAGAAAGGAAGCTATTAAGAGTCAGTTTTAATCAAGAAGTAGCTTTCAGTATGCTAACAGAGTTGGCACTTGGCTAAATCGTTGGAGGAGCAAATGCCTAAGATGAAGAGAATTTGGAACAGAAGTCTAGATTTGCATTTAAGCACCAATTACATGAGGGAGTATTTAAGGTGTTTTAGTGAGGATGTAGTTACATCTATGTTTATGGTGGGTTTTCTCCTTTCCTACACTGATGTTTAAGCCCACCTTTGTTTTGCAAACGTGTGAACTTGTTTGTCCTGATGGCAGACTGATTTTTTTTTTTTTTTTTTTGCCCCTGTACATCGGATTGAGCATGTAATGGAGGAGCAGGCAGCATGCTGAGCTTGTGCCTCTGGTGTGTTTGGAGAACAGTTAGGAGCATGAGGGAGCTAATCTCCCCCAGCAGCTGGCTTGTGGAGGTAGGCGTTCGTCACTCTTTTCTTGCAAAATCAGCAGGGTTATTCTCAGCTGCACTTTAGGGCATTTCCAGAGTGTTTTGAAATGGATGAGAAGAGCAAAGATTGTGCCATGGAGAGCCATATTAGAAGATATAGCAAATAGTTTAGGCAGGGTTGCAGAAGGAGCAGATACCAGCTTAATACTGAGCTTTCGGTGAGTTGCAACTGTAAATGTCATTTATGCATCTTCAGATGTCAAAGTGTGTTTTTGCTGTGGCAACTGGTGTTTTGTGGTAAGTCTGTGGCACGAGCAGAATGCAAAGCACGGCTGGAATTCGGATTTGTGGTAGGGCTTTGGGCATGGCGGGAAGCCAGAAATATGGTTTTTCTGTCGTCGGTAAGTGCTTTTGAGGAAATGTTGAGAACAGTGGTGAACTTCAAAGTTTTAGGATTTGCACTCTCTGGTTTTTCTGTCCGTTTGCTGTGCCCATATTAGTTTCTTCTTTGTGTTGACAGAGTTCATACTGGTCAGTGAGAGTAATGCAAAACTTGCAGTGTATATTGCCTCAAAATCAGTTTGTTTATTATTACCATACTGTGTGTCTCAACTCATTTCAAGTAGTTGGATTTCAGAGCTTCAGTTTGCACACAGCATCTCCCCTTCATGTGGACACATTGTTACTGGAATAATACAGGCATTCTGTTTCTCTGGCTGTACGGAGTCAAGTCTTTTTTACTTCTTTTTGTCAGCAGAAGCATGCAGATGCTGTCTTGGGTTGGGCAACATGAGAACTGGCCAGTGCCAGATTGTGCTAGTAAAGCTTTTATGATTTTTGTACAGCTCTGATCATTATTAGCATTGTAACATTTGTTTTCATTTTTTCCTCTAATAAATCATCTGCTGAATCTTTTCACTTTGGCAAACTCATCTTGAAACGTCGCTAGAATGTCAGCTCAGAATTACTATATAAGGAAGAGCTTGCCTTTAAAAACTAGTTTTATGCATTTAAATCTAAAGAGCATAAGTGATAATTGTCTGAAATAACTGGCAACTTAAATTTTCAAAAATCCTATCAAAGTTTAACTATTTTCCTTAGAAGAGAAATCTGCTATTTTAGAGAGACTGCTTATTAGATCCCATTATACAGAGAGAACTATGGGATGTACTGGTCTCTTTTTTAAAGCATGGGAGAATCTTTGTTTATTTAAAAAGGAAAAAAGTACAACTGGTTCATCACCAGAACTGCTATTTCTTGATTTTGTACATCTGTTGGAACTGGCAGAAATGCTGTAATAACACATTCTTTCCTCTCCAGAGAAAGGGAGGAGGGAAAGGCTTGTAGTCATAGACTTGGCTGTGTTACTGTGTTTACTTCCTACCTTTTTCTGTTTTATTTTTAAAAACAAACAAAAACACAACCCCCCCCCCCAAAACAAGCAAGAACAGAAATTAATGCTTCACTTGCTCTTCATTTTGTTCATGAACTCTCCTGATTTAGGAGGTTGGCACTTTCCACTGTCTTGGTAGTATCTGTGTGAACATACCAATGTTAGTAATTACCCAATTATAAAAATGTTTTTAATGTTATTCTTGCACTTCTAAACATATAAATTTCTGTAGTATATTTCAGACGTGGTCTACCAGTTGTGTCTATCTATGATGTAACATAATACCAAGATCCTGGAGGGAAGAATGTCTTCTTGTGTCAAAATTATGGAGCAGTTTTTCTCAGTTTCACCTTTTTTTTTTTTTTTTTTTTAAGATCAAGGAATGTTTTAGTTCATTTAATGAGAAACAGCGGCTGCAAAATTATTAAATTTGTTTTGGGAACAGGAGCAGGTAAAGCATCCAAACTGGATTTTTTGACTAAAAAGGTTCCCTTAGGAGGGAAGGAAGAGTATGTTATGTTCTTAAAATGTTTAGACTCTTTATTTTAGACTCTGAGAGTAAGCTGAGATAATTTTTTTAATATGTTCACAGTGGTATGATTTTCCTTTATTAGAAAAAAAAGAAGAAACAAGAAAGCAGCAATAATTCAGCATTTGAAAAATAGAATTTGGTGGCTTTTTAATTCTGAAAAAACTCTAGGGGCACAAGGAGATGTACAGTTTTTTTGGTTGGGGTTTTTGTGTGGGGTTGGGTTTTTTTTTTTTTTCCTTTTTTCTTTTGTTTTTCATTTTTACACTTGAAGAATGTAGTATTCTTGTGGAGTATTGCCATCCTGGGTGAGTTCTGTCCAAACTGAGTAGTGTTTTCTTGGCTGCCTGGTAGTCCATAGGTAACAGCTCCCTATGGTGGTCTGCAGAGGGCCCAGCAGCGTGACTGCTGCACGCACTGCTCTGGTGACATGGACAGCCTGTGCCTATTTCTGTGCTTCCTCTTTGGAGAGGGATTCCTGTTTCCGCTGCTGCTCAGCGTCCCCTGACACTTCCCAAGCAGCTCAGTGATCCCCTTCCGGAGACTACAGCACGTGTTTGGATTTGTGCCAGTCTCTAGGGGTGTGCAGACTGCTTAGCTCTCATAAACAGAGGCATTAATCTCTACATGCCTTTGTTTCTACCTTTGGACTTAGTTTTAGTATCCAGCTTCTGATTTTATCTTTTGGTAAGGTCATAGAAACCCATTCTCACCTTTCTGGGGGGCCAGTTGGGAAACACTGAGGAAAAAAAGGGTGCTGGCAGTAGTTCTGCATGCAGATTTGCAACACTGGCATCACATAGGCAATGCCTTCTCATTCTTTTGTTACAGATGCAGTTCACCAAAAGTTAAAAATTCCTCCTCTACAGTCAAGCTTCCACGAAGTGGGAATAGTTGCATGTCTGGGGAGAACTTAGTGGTTCGGTTGGAAGTTATCTGCTGCTTTTTCCTGTGTCAGAGGAAAATAGGAAGTTCTTTCTTTCTCTCTCTTCTCACTGCACAGTCACTTAAGCAGCAGAGAACAGAAGGAAATCTTTGGTGTCTTCTTGTACATAGGTAATAACTGGAGCTTGATATGTGATGAGAATCTGGTTTGGAGGCTTCCTTTTTTTTTTTTTTTTTTCCTTACAGAAATGCATCTGATAAAAAATTCAAATGTTGTCACCTTAACTGTAGTCTTTGCCATGCCCTTCAACTTCTGTATAATCAGTATTGACTGTCACTCACTCTGCAGCTCTGCTCCCTGAAATATTCAGATGCCTTATACTATAAATATGCATACTTCTGTGAGAACCCTTTGATTTTGAGAATATCTTGAGTTGTTTAGCCACAGTGACTTAATTTCTGCTGTCAGTCTAAATGGTTCAAAAAACTCTGAGAAATCTTTCTTTAAATTAACTGTATTGGATTTGTACTTGACCTTATCACATGTGCAGAAAATGAAGGTAGAGAAAACAGAAAAGTTTCCAATGTTTTAAGCCTGTTGCTAAGCTTTATAGAAGAATTTGCATATTTATTTAGTTGTTGCCTTGAGTTTTGGTAGTTACTACACATGCACATATCCTACTTGCCTTGGGGGAGCAGGGGTGTGCAGAGGCCATTCTCTGCACTGATTAAGTGTAACAAAGATAGTCCTTGACCAGAAGGAAATTCCAGGCTTGTTAAGATAAGAAGGATGTAAAGGCTAGAAAAAGCTGACAGAAAGAGGTATGGGGTCAGATGGTGAGGAAAAGATGGTAGTAATAGGAATAACAGGTCACTAGAGTGTTGTGACCTTTCAGAACCAATAGTGATAGTTGTGATTCTAATCCTGCTTTTTTTTCATCTCTCCTCCTAATACAGGGAATTCTTCTGAAGAATTTGCTGGAAGTGGATACACACGAATTTTCTGCATGAGGACTCTCAAACTGGATTACACAATAATATGTCTGTATCCTCTGCCTCTATTTGATCCTTAAAAATGAGTAGGATTGTATATGAAATTTAACCCCTTTCTGATGAGTGACCTAGACATGAGTTTACATCGGCAAATGGGCTCTGATCGGGACCTCCAGTCTTCTGCTTCCTCTGTGAGCTTGCCATCAGTTAAAAAAGCACCAAAGAAAAGAAGAATTTCATTGGGCTCACTTTTTCGGAGAAAAAAAGACACGAAACGCAAATCTCGGGATTTAAATGGAGGTGTTGATGGAATTGCAAGCATTGAAAGTATTCATTCAGAAATGTGTACAGACAAGAACTCTATTTTCTCCACGTGTACCTCTTCTGATAACGGAACAACCTCTAGCAGCAAACCAAGTGGAGACTTCATGGAATGCCCCTTGTGCCTTCTGCGGCACTCCAAGGACAGGTTCCCGGAGATAATGACTTGTCACCATAGATCTTGTGTGGATTGCTTGCGTCAGTATCTCCGGATAGAAATCTCTGAGAGCAGAGTTAATATTAGCTGCCCAGAATGCTCAGAACGCTTTAATCCTCATGATATTCGTTTGATATTAAATGATGACATCTTGATGGAAAAATATGAAGAGTTTATGCTTAGGCGATGGCTGGTTGCAGATCCTGATTGTAGGTGGTGCCCAGCTCCAGATTGTGGGTATGTATTTTTCCTGTATTTGCAAAAAAATGACAGTGTAAATACATAATTTTCATAGAATTATGATTTTAGTTACTTGCTTTACATAGGGTGTTGTTACAGTTGTACAAGTAGGTAGCAGGCAGAATTCTCTTTAATAAAAAGAAAAGAAATCAAAACAAATGCGAATGAAAACAACAATAAGAACCGTCCCAAGTCACAACCATCTTCCAAAATAAAATGCTTTCTCGAGTAGGTTTTTCTTTTTTGTCAGCAGAGAGGGAATTTTAGCAATGTCAAGCAACTTTTTTTGGTAGATGCCTGCCATTTATTTACAGCAAGCAAAAGAAATTTAGGTGTTTCACTGCCAGGGCAATGGTACAAAGCTCAAACTAAAGAGAATTGAAAATGTGGTGACTGTAATTTAACTTAACTGGTTAAAGCACAATGGGTGATTTGGCTTTTTAACTGTGACAAGTGATTTAAGCTTTTCTTTGAATTAAAAGGCCTCTCCTGCTTCAGATATCTTCTATCTTGTGGCTGGTTGAGACAGCACTTGTTGCCTGTCAGCAGGATTCTGATGTAAGATAATCAGCTTGTTCCTGCTTTTTATCTGGGGAACATAATGTTTTAACTTTGCTTTAATACTTTAAACAATTTTGAAACCATGCTGAATTCTAAATAGGCTGAATACTACTGAGCAACAGCTCATCGTGCTTTTGTGCTGCTGGTGTCTCATAATGCCATTTTTCAGCAAGCTGCTTTTTAAGAGATTGTTAGTGTTATCATACTGCTTAAAGAATATAGGCAATCCAGATGTGCAGTGCACACTGAAAACTCAGAGACTGACAGCTCTGTTTCAAAGCCCCACAGACAAGCAATAAGTAGAATGAAGAAAAGGAAGAATGTTGCAGGAGAACAAGCAAGATAGAACTGACTGTTAGGTAGATTAAATACTTCAATATTAATAACCAGGCGCTTAATGTTTAGGACTTATTTAAAATACAATTTTGCATTCATACTTTGAAAGAAACAGAATTTCCTAACGCAAGGCAAAAGCAGGGACTAGAAAGGTGATAGTTTCATATCTGGTTCAGAGTGGATGGCATTGCTGTGGCATAGTTTGAGGACAGAAGAAAAAATAACTTGAGGGATGTTTTGGTTGTCATATGGATGAAGCCAGTACAGTTCATTCTTAATATTATGATACTGCAAAATAAAACAACCACTAAGAAGGTATTACTTGATAGACAGAAGTATGCTTTGCCCTGAGTTTTTGTGTTGCAAACAGTTATTATTCAAACTGAGATGAAGCATTTAAGACCCGTTAAACTATTTTCTATTAAACCATTTTTCAGTGGTTCAGATACTTTTTTAGTACTGAATTAAGTAGGCTAAGGCAGGTTTGTTTAAGCTGTTTTGGTTTTTATACTTCAATTTCTTATCTGTTTAAAAAAAACTAAACTCCTAAGTATCTTTCAGAGGTCAGAAACTCTGATGATAATTGCTATGCATAACACCATTATAAAAATAAAAAGTGGGTCTTCAGGGCAAAGTTAAAATTCCATGCAGTCATGTGAGACCATAGCAATGCATTAGTGTGCAGCAAGTATTTAGTATACTTAAAGTGGCAGGGAAATGCTTCACAGTGATAGATGAATTCTGCTTTTAATGCACAGATAGTGCCTCCTTACTGAATTCTCATTACTAGTTTAAAGTGGTATAAAGTGCAGTACTTGGGTACTTCTCAGGGAGATCACTGTTTCTGGCTGTCATCCTAAACAAACAAGAGCTCCTGCAATTATGTTTTGTCTTTTTCCTATCCTTCTGATTGTTTTGAAACCTTCAGAACCCTTCATATGTTGGGCAGCAGGGACTGAGAGTTCAGCAGAAGTTAATCTAAGTAGTTTAGGGGAAAGGTCATACTACAACAGAAAGACCATCAGTATTGCCTCCAGCAAGAGTAATACCTGTGTATGAATCCTCCAGTTAAAAATTTAGATTTGGCTTTCAGGCAGCTGCCACAGTACTGTCTGACAAGTCTGTATGTGCCCAGCTGAGGGAAAGCACACAGAGGGAGGTAGAAAGAAAAAGGAAAACCCCCTCAGCTTTAATTGTGTATTGTACAACTGGATTAGCTGCCAAAGCAATTAGAAACTGTGACTACTGTTGCACCACATAATTATTGAAGCAAATGTCTGCTGATCTGAAATTTGTGTGTACTGAATGTCATGCATCATCTCTGAACAGTGTGAGCAAAGGCTTGTCTGTGGAAGTCTGAGTAGTTTGCTTCCCTAAACCTTACACCTCACCTGTATGGTTCCTTCCTTGATCTTCCTGCTGAGCTCCACCACAAGATCAAAGCCCCATTATTACTTTCCACACCACTCCCTGGGCTGCTTCATCCACAGCTTTTGTTGCAAGCTCAAATGCATACTGATTGTGGTTGTTACCTGAAACAGTGTAAAAGTCTGGCCCAGCTGTAACCTACCAGCAGGGGCTTGATAGGAGACCCTGTGACACAGGTGATCCTTCACTGGGGAAGGAGCACCAATAGGAAACCTCATGAGCCTTCTCCCAGACCTATATTCTGTTTTTCATACTAGTTCTCCAGTGTAATTTTAACAAGAATTACTGAATCAGTATTCCAGATGTGTTCTGTCTTTTCTTCTGTTTGAATTATTTAATGGTTTTGCTCTGAGATTGCATTGCTGACATCATTAGCAGAGAGCAGTGATTCCTGAATTTTTGCACCTTTATCAGGCAAAAAGCAGATCATGCAAAAGATTACAGATTCTTCATCAATCTTTTCACTGTGCAGCCTTCAATTAATCACTCACTGCCTCTGGTTTTTGTTTTACTGGGTATTACTTTGAGTTTGGTTGGTTGTCCCTTCTCTCAGCCTAAACAAGGACTTTAGGCTTTCACATCTCCTTTAAAAGTAATGCAAATGTTAAAATTAAATCTGTAATCCTGTAAATCCTGAACTGAGATCTGCTCTGGTCTAAAAAGATACCTTCTAAAGTTGTGCCAAGTGCATCAGACCCAATTAGAGAATGCTTTCAGGGATGTGCCCATGCTTTATTAGTGATAGGAAGGCAGCAGGATATAAATTGATACTTTATATTGTGTCTTAGATTTGAGATTTTTTTGGTCTAACATTAGCAAGCCTTGAATGTATCCCTGTATGTTGAAAAAGTGTTTGGATCAGTGTCTCTTTGTGTACATGCAAAGCAATTACCTCTTCAGTTTGCAGAAAGTGGGGAAAATGAAGCTGATTAACTTGGCAACAATATAGAAGAGTCTAGCAATTATTGAAATAAATCTCTACTTGGAAAGCAAGAAATATTTGTAAACAGACAAACACGTATCTCATTTGTAACTGCATAATCTGTAAGTTAAACGTTGAAAGTCCTATTTGTTGGCAAGATTTTCCAGGGAGGAACATCAAATATGCTGTTTTAAAATAATAATGGAAGGGACAGGATTTGCTTTAACTTTGCAGAGTTTCAGATCTAGCTACTTAAATAAAAATAGCTAAATTTTAAGATAGGCTTGTGAGTGGGAATATTTAAGTATCATTACTAATAAAGAAAATTGTGAGTTAATTTATGCAACTGCTATAAAATGGACAGGGGTAAAAATAAACAGTCTTTTAAAACAAAATTACCTTCATTTGAACAGACAGAAACTCAGTCTTGTTGCATTTATAAATCTGTTTATTCATGTGAATAAAACCATACATCTGTTTTAAATGTTCATACCAGTGGACTTAGTATTATATATTTAAAAGGAAGCTATTGCATAAAATCATTAAAAAAGCTACAGTGGGTATGAATTAATATATATATATATACATATGTTTGTATTTACTGTTAGTATGAGCACATTTTTATCATGTGAACTTTGAAATGCAGGTCTAATGAGGGAATAGTTTTGTCACTTCAACTCTCATTGCATGAAACTGTTCATGTAGTGTCTGATTACAAAGTAGTGTAACACAGTTTTGTAAATCTCAACGTTCTTGGAGGTTTTTTAGTATTGTCAGAGTAAAGGTGGCATTGAGGCCCAAACTCTTACCAATTTTTGCATTTACATTTGAAGTGTATTTTTAAAAATGTCTTAATTATTGAGAAACCAAAATTCTATTTATAAAATACTTGGTTTGGTGTTTTGACATTTTAAAATACAAAGAGTTAACAAACATCTATTTAAAGTAAGTAATGGTATTCATGATAAAAGGCAGCTAGTAAAACTCTAAAATGTCTTGCAGTGCCAAACCAGATGTTTGTAGGTTACAGCTGTAGGTTACACTGCAGATCACCTAGCAGGGATCCTCCCTCATGGGCAGGGTCAACCTGAGACCTGCTCATAGTGACTGGTACACTTTTGAAACTGTAACTTTTCCTAATTGCTTAAACACCTTTTTTGGGTGTCTTCTAAACTGCACTTTCTTGGTGACTGTAAACCTTATAGTATTGTATTCAGCTTTAAATTCAGTATATTTGAATCCTGCATGGAATAAAGGTGAGTGAGTGTTGCAGTGATTGTAGTATTTCTGTACAATCTTAATCTAATGCAATAGAGCTGTGGAAAGAGGTGTTCAGGAACTGGTGCTAGCCACCTCCTGAAGGAAGTAGTCAGCTCCTGATGTCCACTGCCTTTGTACCTGCTTCAGCTGTCTAGTCGGCTTTGCTTTATACTTAGCACTGCTCTTATTAACAAAAATCTCTCTTTCCCCTGTTGATTGTTACAGATATGCTGTGATCGCATTTGGATGTGCCAGCTGCCCCAAACTGACGTGTGGACGAGAGGGCTGTGGAACTGAGTTCTGCTACCACTGTAAGCAAATCTGGCATCCCAACCAGACCTGCGATGCTGCTCGCCAGGAGAGAGCCCAGAGCCTGCGCCTGAGAACAATTCGTTCTTCATCTATCAGTTACAGCCAGGAATCTGGGGCAGCAGGTATTTATCATTAGGGTGCTGTGTCTGTAAAACATCTCTTCTGTACATTTGCACTATTAACCCTAGATAAGGAAAGAACAGAATAGTGATATGGTAGATAGAAGCTGGATGCTTTGTCTTTCAGAAACATAAAATAACAATTCTAAATTTAAATTAAAATTTTAAATGTTATGCTTTGAAGTACTCTGTGACCAGAACATCTGACTTAAGTCTTAAAAGCTTGTCATCATTTTAAGTTCTTTGTAGTTGAAAAACGTGAAATCAAATGAACTTGCTGCAAGGCATCCCACGTTTAGCATGTTGACGTTCTTAGTTTTATCACTTAGTACACTTGTTTACTCCACTTCAGGTGAAATTCTCCAGCTGTTAAAATTAAAACTCATAACCAGTGATTTTGTTTTCAAAAAGACTATTGCTCAGATGTTTTACGTCTTTGTTACTACAAATTTTTCGTTTTCTAGGAAGTGCTCATCTGTTTTGTCTACCAGAAGGCAAACAGTTCCATCTCTTAAAGCTGAGCTTTTTTGTAACTCTCAAAAAAAAAGGATAAAGTTTTCAGAGTAATGTTTAGCACATCAAGATTCCAGTTTGCTGTTGATAAGAACTGGCTCTGAATTACACCAAACTCTGATTTATTTGGCAGCTTTTGTATCTGTCTGAACAAGCAAGGTCAATATTTGGGGTAGAGTCTCACTTGCACCTTGTAGTTAGAGCTGTTTTTCTCCAATCCAGCCCCAGACTGGGGAGTCTGTAATTTGTAGTATGCACTGGTTTATTTTAACCATGCATCCCATCTTGCCCTAAAAATTGGCATCTTGCTATAGCTTTCAAATAAATTTGAGAGTAAGCTAAATAAATTAGCACACCAGATCCTTTCCTTTCCCTTTCAGTTTCTCTGAGCCTGAAGAGCAGTAGCTGTGCCTTTCCTGTGCTGAAGAACTTGCTCTGTTTACTTTCTGCCCTGTAGCCTGTGCATGTGCTCCCAAGTGGGAATAGCTAATTAATCCTTTCAGCTGCTTACTCCTTGTGCACTGGGGTTGGTAGAGGTACTGTTTTTCTGCTGGTTCTGCACCTCTTTAAGTATTATTTCTATCAAGTATGAGCTCTCCTTTCCCTTTGTCCTACCTAGTGGCACTGAGGTAGTAAACTTGGAGTTCTGCACTAGGAGCTGCAAGGTGTTTCTGCTGCTGTGAATAAATAGCTTGTCCTAAAGTGCAGGTGCTAAACAGGAGTGAAGATCACAACTGTGGTGTGTATGTATTTCACTGTTACTCAATGACCCCTTATTTGACAGAGCTGGTCACTTAACCTCATTGTTCCACATTTGACTTGGGAATGTGGCAATTATCCAGAGTTTTCTTCTGCTTCTGTATTTTTTTAGGGAGTAAGTATAAAGTAGCGCTGTGAAAAGGAGTCAAGAGGAGGTTGGCAAAACCAAAGAAGTACATTAATGTGAATGGGGAGATGGATTTAAGATATGTTAGCAGAGTGGAGACTGAATATTCAAGTATAAGATTCATAACAGCATGAAATGTAAAAGAGGATTATATTTAAAGAGACCATATTATCAGTCCTGTGTTAGCATACATATTTAATGTCAGACTCCAATATATATTTCATTAAGCTTAGAAAATCCTTCAACAGAGAGTATGCATTAACTATTCAATTACTTGAATGTGGTCTAACACACCTTGTTTTCATCAGTTTTGCTCAGTCCAAGGTTTGTAAAAATGAATTTGATACCAAGTCGTGGCCAAATAAAGATCTGTAAAACAACCTTATAAAACATTTCCATTTTTAAGATAATGGTTCATCAGTTTTCCCAAATGTATGTCTGTATTGTGATTATATTTGCTTGTCTAAGGAACTGATACAACTTTAATATTAATTTTTTAACAGCTGATGACATAAAGCCATGCCCACGCTGTGCTGCTTATATAATAAAAATGAATGATGGAAGCTGCAATCATATGACTTGTGCTGTCTGTGGCTGTGAATTCTGTTGGCTATGTATGAAAGAGATCTCAGATTTACATTATTTAAGGTACATTTAAGAAAAAAAATTCTATGTGGTTGATAATTTGTTTTCTAAAGTATTTAGAAGGAGATTCCCAAGGGGTGTAAGTCTTGCTTTCTTCCTCTTGGAGTGGAGAATCACAGTGAAGTATTCATATCAGAGAATTCAGTTTTCAATATATTTATTTAAATTAGTGCTTTATTATTTTTATTTTAAAATATTTTGTAAATTTTGTGCATACAACATATTCTTAGTACAAATCAAGTATTTTGGATTAACACACCCTCTTTTTACTGATGTCTTAATACAGCTGTATTGTCTTTGTATTAGGCAATACAGAATTTCTGATTATACATGTTACTGTGAATCATAGATTGGTGTGTAGCAATATGCTTCTTACATTGCAAAATATGCTCTCAAGGCAAAAAAAAAAATCTGTAGAAATAACTGATGATGTGTTACGTCTGTAACTTAAACTTAAGGACAATAATTTTGTAACTAGAGAAATGTTCAGTACTGTATAGCTACTTTGATTTATTTACAGTTTCTTCACAGCTTTCTTTTTTCTCTCTATTAGCCCATCAGGTTGCACATTTTGGGGAAAGAAACCATGGAGCCGTAAGAAGAAAATCCTGTGGCAACTAGGGACACTTGTTGGAGCTCCTGTAGGAATTGCCTTAATAGCTGGCATTGCTATTCCTGCTATGATTATTGGAATTCCTGTGTATGTGGGACGTAAGGTAAAAAGTGCTTCAACTCCCAACATGCTTCAAGCTTTACCTTCTGTTGTATGGCTTGGGTGATACTATGTTCAGTTGGGTATCTTAACTGGCCTCTAAAAAAAAGCAAAACAAAAAACCAAACAGTTGGCAAAAAATCAAATCAACCAATCCCTGCTTTGTTTAAGGATATTTGTGTCACTTGTGCAGGAACTAAAAGCAGTGTTTTTAAGAATCTAGATTCTCTAAAAACATGCAGAGCAAAGCACTGGACAATCTCCAGTTTCTAAATCCTGCTATGAAAGCTCCTGCATGCTTTTTCAAAATTGCTCTGGTTTTAATCTCTGGTTCCCCTTCTGTCCCTTAGAATTAAACAATCTTTAGAGCACAAGGAAGACAAAAAGAATTTTTTTTTTTTCTTAAAAGCAGATTGTTACCAGAATTGTAGTATAAAGTTACTCTAGTTCAGGCTTGTGCATACACATATTTAAGCATTTATACTCAGCAGCTTGTTAATTGCCTTGGGCCAGTCCACCAGTGTGGAGCAGTGTTTGTTGCTAGCTAGCCTGTCTTCATTTTACTTCTTCTGGGAAGGAAATAGAAATGATCATATTAATCAGAAGGCAGTTGATATATTTCCTCTTCAAAAATATAGTAGCTTTTACTATAAAGTAATCAACAAACTCTTAAGTGTAATTTAGGATGTAGTAATAAGTTATCTAGATCTTTTGGAAATGGGCTTTTTGAAGTGATGGCTTGGAAGATTTGTTTTTCTGCTTTTATCAGCATTGATTCTCGCAATGACTGGCACAGACTCAATTCTGCATTTATTGGGGAGGGAAGGAGGAGTGTGTCTGCTAGGCAAAATCTTCAGGAGTGCAGCTTTTCCACTGTATTTATTTAATCTTTTTCTTTATAGCAAGTACCCTACTTTCTGTTACAGTTTGGTTTTGACCCTTTTATTCTGTTATTGCTTAGTCTCATAGAGTCATTGGAACCTTCCAAGTGAGGAGGGGAAGAAGGCAGCATTACCTGTTTCAAATTACATTTGCCTGATTAGCTTTTCTCATTCTTTGGAATGGGACCCCATCACACCACCTCTCATGTATTGAAGTCTCAGAGCATTAGTCTTTGTGGGCAGCCTCGTGAGAATTTCTGTTGTACCCCAGTGCTTAGTGGCCATTTCTCTGTGACCCCTGTCAAATATTTGCACTCCAAAACATCTCACGATGGAGATCCCACAGGCCCTTCAAGCTTGGTTTTCTTAGAAAAACTTAGTGTTTTTAACATTGGTATAGAAAGAGAATTTACATTAGATTCCTACTGCCCTATTCTTCAACTGATGCAGAGAATCCTTTTGTTTTGCAATATGCCATTACATATTTAATGATACTTTAGATCTATTCTTAACAAACCTAGCACTTCCAGCCTTTCTTGATGAACTGTCAAGAAAATACAGGTTTAGGTTTCTGATTCTCCTCTTCTGGATTTCCTTGTATTATTCATGCCACCTTTTTGTCCAGTTTGAATCCAGCAGTGAAGCATTACTACTGCTGAGTTAAATGAAAGGGTGATTCTTTGCCAGTAACTACCAGTTACTTCTTCTTTGACAATGGTGTTCTTTTCATTTTGTGTACTCTAAAACACAAACCCTTTCCTATGTACTGGTAAGTAAGACAATTGTCCTCTTCCTATGGGTAGTCTTGAACTCCTGGCCATTTCAGGTAATTTCAGCTCCATCTGGTCATTTCAGACCATTTTTTCAGCTTCTCAGAACTGGAGTGAATTCTGGCATTCTTGCAGCCATGCCAGATTGTATTGGCCTGAATTTCAACACACACATTCTTCTCTTTCCATCTTCCACATTAATGAAAATGTTCAATACTCTTGGATCCAAGGCACATCTCTCAGAAGAAGAATGAAGAGTCTCAATCTGGGTAGTTAAAAAAAATATATTATTCACATGTTTTCTGAGTTTCACATGAAGCTTAGTAGATTTCTCTCATCCTTTTTTTCAATCTGGACCATTATAACTGCTTGAGTGTCATACAAGAATGTAAGAATTTAATTAGTCAGTGTGTGACATCTGTTTCTCCCCATCCTCAAGGCTGAGTTATCTTGTTATAGGAGAAAATTAAATTGACGTGATTTCTACTTGAAAAAAAAAAAAAATCAGTGTGACCTTTTTGTTTCCTACCTTTGCTTTGATGTTTACAAGGTCCCAATTTTCAGGAAATTAAAGTTTAGTTCAGTGGTCTTTTACTTCCTCAGCTTCTTGGTTTGTACGCTTTTTAAGATTATCACTGCCATTTAACTATTTCCATTTTTCCTGGACTTTTTTCACACATCTACTAATAATTATTATTAGTGACTCCGAAACTTGGCCTGCTGAGATATCTTTCAGATCAGCTCATGTAAGTATGCTTCAATCTGCTGTATTTGTACAGATCTTACTTCTTTGTCACCGGTTGTCTGGCTCACAGTTGACCTGCAATGACAACTGAAAGGAAAAGAGAATAGGATCAGGTCTCCAGTTTCATCTGCTGGCTGTCTTTCATTTTTGTTAAACAGCAAATTGATCCAATTTGGTCTTCCTCTTACTAGCACTGCACTTGTAGAATAATTTCTCCTTGACTTTGATATCCCTTACTTTTTGTCTCCTCTAGTTTAACCTTTCTGATTTTGGCCTAACACCCTCATGCTGTTCTTCTATACCCATTCACAGTAATCTGACCTACTTTCTATTTTCTTAATGCTGCTTCTGCTTTGGTAAAGGAAGCTTCATTGTTCTTTTTCAACATTCTGTCTGTCCTTTGCATTGGAAGAGTTTGTCCTTGTGCTTTGATAGAGTTTCCTTCAGGAAGTGCTAGTGTTCTGGTTTTATAGATGTAAGTCTTGTAACCTAATAGGTTTCTTTGTTAATTGAAATTTCTCTTCTGACCTAGTATTTTTGTTTGGTTATTCTTTATTATTTAGTCAATATCCAGAAGATTCTTATTTCATAGTAGTTTCTACCAGTGCAACCTTCTATCTTTATGTTTTAAATCAATTTCTACTGTGTAACCTCTTCCTTCCATTCCTTTTTTTTTTTATTTTATGGATGTCAGCTGTATTATGCTTTTTGTTTCAGGAGTTATAATTGTCCATAACAGTAAAATTCAGCAGTTTAGGTGATCCTGCTAATTGCTCAGAGCCCCATGAAACCTAATCTTTCTGGATTTATAATTCTTACACACTCATACTGTGACAGTGCTCATGTTCAGTTTTTCCTTTTTAATCCCTAGGCATGTTCAATATTCAAGTACTCCCTCACTCTGTATTCCTCTCTGTATAATGTACCTCAGAGCAAGTAAATGCATTCTCTTTGCACAAAGCACAGTGCCTTCTCTGCCCTTTCCTTGCCTGCCTTGCCTGAACAAATACAAAGACTTTGTTTATTCCAAAATTAAAACCACCCTACCAAATCTCTAATTGAAATTATATTTTAGAAAGCAGCATTCAGTAATATGATAATTTAGAAAGCATGACGTGCAACTCACTTTTTGTCATTATCTTCTTGTGTACTCATCTTTTGTGTTCTTCTTTAGATGGAGTGAGGACTAACTTGGTTTTGTGACAGTCATTAAGATACCTGTTGTTCCTTTGTAATTATATCTTAGCCAAGAATGATGACAGATGTAGTGCATACCTCTGAGAAACCATATTCCTAGAGAGAGTAAATGAAACACACAAATGTGGGAAATCTCTGTAGAACAGTGATTTTTAAAGGCCTTTCAGGTTCATGTGGGGTTTGTGGCAGGTAAGTTTAAGGCAGTCACATTTCAGAGTTATTGCAGATGTGAACCATCAGTAAGAGGTTTGGGTAGATTCCTCAGTGAACAGAAGCACAGCTAAGACCCAGGTTTGCAAAAACATTTCCTGTCTCAACAGCTTGTCATGAGGGGATGCTGGAGCAATAGAATTCTTGTTTTCTCCTCCTTCCAGGCTATGTTTGGTGAAGGCTCTCTTGTGGCTCTGCTGTCAACCTGTTTCTATAGATCTAGTGATGTGTGAAAGTTTTAACTCCATACCATTCAGGGAAAAAACAGCTGGGAATAAGACGTGTCAATTTGATCATATGTGGCAATTTTTTTAGCCTGAAAGTTTGTCTACTTTTCCCCACCATCTAAGCTGGAGTAATGAGTAAACAAAGCTCTTGAATTACTTAGGTCTTCAAACTTGAGGCTGAGAATAAATGCCTAATGCTGGATGGGAGGGCTTCTCATTTATAAGAGGTTGCCTAAAATTAGGATATGTATAAATTTTATTTTCTTTGAGATGAGAAATAAATCATTGCATATAATGTGGTCACTCTGGAAGACAACAGGATACAGCTTCAAACTATCACTTCTTCCATCCTTGCAGAAATGTATTTTTGATGTTGATAATACTCTAAACCCCCTTACTTTTCTTCTTTCAAGATTCACAATCGATACGAAGGCAAAGACATTTCAAAGCACAAGCGAAACTTGGCTATAGCAGGTGGTGTAACCTTATCTGTAATTGTTTCTCCAGTCGTAGCTGCAGTGACTGTAGGTAAGTAAATACTACTGTTTGGTGTCTTGGTAGCACCTTGCAACCAGAACTCTATAAACACTCATGAATAACACAGCTAAGTGCTGTAGTTTCCTTTTATAGGTGAAGGAACCAAGACACAGAGGAGTCTGAGGTTATACTTTTATTGGGGCAGAATCAAGAATACAGTACTTGATTATAATGTAGCATTTCCTGAAGAATTAAAACTAACTTTTATCTTGAAAATTAGCGTTTACACATTGTCACATCTGGCTTTTAAGATTGAAGTATTTAAAGGTTTTTAAATGACCAAGAAAAAACTGTTGCCTCAGGGTCTATTCATATTTTAGTAACTTCATATCAAACTTTTCTCCATGCAGAACAAAAGTGGTCTCTTACACCTAACATTGCAGTAGCTGACAAACCACTTGTTTTGCTCTGGGAGTCAGTACAAATTGCATCACACTCTTTATCATGGTGAGTGTTGAGGATAGCATTTAAGGAAGCTCTTGCTGTTCCTTACAAAACAGTTTCTCATCTTCCCAAGTAATTTCAAGATCACTGTAAACCCAGATTTTGAAAGGAGGGGACTTGCCTGGCACTGCCTTGCCTCTTTGTTGCAGCACAGTAAGCTGTTGTGGGTAGCTGACTCACACTGAGACCCACCATTTAGTTTTAAGCTGGATCAGCCCCCTGTACATACAGTTTGTCTGCAGTGTTCCCCTTGTGCCAGAAGCAATGCTCAGAGAGTAGAGTTACCTCCGGAAGACGAGGCCACTTTTAGCCAGTAATGGTTCAAACTGGCCAGGAAGCTGTGGCTTTTTAAACTGCTTGTTATCAATGGTGGACCACTGTGCAAATGAGGATATGCCAGCCATGAAACTGATGTCAGTCTGCATTGCATTGTTCTCATGTGGCTGTGGTGTCAGATCCCTGCTAAACAGGTGGTGGGACACAAAGTCTCATAGCTGTATTTGCAGGTCTGCCTTACTTCAGTTCTCTCAAGCTGCTTCTTATTCCTGAACAGAGATGAAACATGGCTTTACAGGGAAAGCAATTGGGTTTTATTTTGTGGAGTTTTGCTCTTGCCCCACTGCCACTAACACATGGCCTTCAGTCTCAGGGCATTGTGTAGTTTCCAAAATAATGACCATAAGAATATGGAGTTCCTCCTTGAATATGTGCAATTCTAGTGAAGGAGACTTTGTATAATTGGAACCCTTCTTTTAGATTAGACTGAGTAGCCTTTCTATTAGGTCTGCTTCTCTCCTGATGTTTTCAGAATGTGTCAACTTGACATTTTTCAATCTGCTGGTTTTTGTACCTTCCATCAGCAAAGCCATAGGATGATTTAATTCATATGCCAAAGGACTGATATCCATTGTTAACTCAAAGTGATGGGATGGATGTGTGGGTATCTGTGTGTGCTTTAGTCTACAGTTCCTTT
The DNA here is from genome assembly GCA_013397375.1 of Toxostoma redivivum. Taxonomy (NCBI): domain Eukaryota; kingdom Metazoa; phylum Chordata; class Aves; order Passeriformes; family Mimidae; genus Toxostoma; species Toxostoma redivivum. The sequence goes on along the minus strand of VXBI01013966.1, from coordinate 30,401 downwards.
AGCTGGTTTCCCTTAATTCCTGCCCCTGTACTCCACAGAGTTGTTTGCTTCTAAGGAAAACTTATAATGAAAAATCTCAGAGTAATAATAATGTTAAGTCCTATTAAATTGATAGAGCCACATCTTCCTTCAGTGGACGTAAATTGAAGTCCCTTATTAAAGTAGTAGAGGTACTAACATTTTTAATTGAGTAATGTTTGAAATGGGTCTCTGCTATTTCTGCCTCTCAGGTGGAACAGTGGAGTCCCCAGTGGAGCTTTTGTGAATGTTTAAAGTACTTCAATTTCATTTGTAAAGTATGTTATGGACATACAGAATGTATTAATTCATCAGTCATTAAGCTTCTCTTCCTACCAATGCTGACAGAGGACATTCTGCTTGCTGAAAGCACTTTCCTGTCATTTCACCCTAATGATTTACCAGTATTTCTTAATTTTGCACCCTACCAACCTCTTTCAAGTGTAATATTAATCAAATATTAAGTAATCTTGGAAAATTAAATTGCCTTTATGAAAGGCTCTAAAATAAAAGTTACTTTTAATGAAAGACTCTACTTCCCTCTGTAGGTATTGGTGTTCCTATTATGCTGGCTTATGTCTATGGAGTTGTTCCAATTTCCCTCTGCCGAAGTGGAGGCTGTGGTGTGTCAGCTGGCAATGGAAAAGGTGTCAGGATAGAATTTGATGATGAAAATGATATAAATGTTGGTGGAACAAATGCAGCTGTAGGTAAGAAAATTCCATTTTCTCTAAATTTGGGCTTTGTGACTGGTATTTTCTATCTTAGATATTTGCATTTGGGGCTGCTTCTTCTCATTGCTGAAATTGCACCTCTCAGATGATAATCACTTCTCTGTGTCATTTTGTGTTGGGCTATATTACAATTATTAGAGCTTTTCTTGCCTATTTTAATCAAAGCCAAACTCAGGTCTTCTCCATAGGTAAAAGTTTTAACATAGCATTAAGTGTTGCTCTTTCAGAACCCTGGTTTGTGGAAACTGGTTAGAATTTTTATTTTTAATAGGGCCAACTAAAGACTGGTCTGATGCTTCAGTTTTTTGATTACATGGCACTATCCTGTGTGATGGGGTCTCTCTGCATTCCTTTTATCATGTTTCCTGTCCTATCCATGATTAAGTTTTTGCTATCTTAAGTATGTGATGTCAGGCATAACCATTATAGCAGCTCCAAGAAAAGTGTCTTTTAAAATTATTTCTTGTTTTGGGTTTTTTTTTTTTTTGACAAAGTTCTCCTTTTGTGACCATATGTTTTATAAATCCTTCTTCTCAGCGTAATTTCAGAAACAGCTTTCATGGTCACATTGTAGAAAGAGCTAAGTGCTGCTTCCATAGCTGAGGAGCGTTGTGTGTTTGTGTGCAGACACCACGTCGGTGGCAGAGGCGCGGCACAACCCCAGCATAGGGGAAGGGAGCGTGGGGGGCCTGACGGGCAGCCTGAGTGCCAGCGGCAGCCACATGGACAGGATCGGAGCCATCCGGGACAACCTGAGCGAGACCGCCAGCACCATGGCCCTGGCTGGGGCCAGCATCACGGGCAGCCTCTCGGGCAGTGCCATGGTGAACTGCTTCAACAGGTGAGCACCTGCTCAGCCTGTGCTGTCCTGCTCCACGTGCAGGCACGGGCAGTGCACCTCCTCAGTTTCCCCATTTTTGCTTTTTGATATCAGGTCCTATTTAAAGGAACTGTCTTTGGGAGATAAACAGCTATCCTTGACAAAATTACTGATTTTCAATTTTTTACTGACCACAATCCTCAAGACTTTGATTTTGTTTAGGCTAAGTGGGGCCTGAGATCTTGTTGTCCTGCTTCCCCAGGAGAGCTGCCTGTAGGCAGGAGTCAGAGGGAGGCAGCTCATCTCTAGCACAGTTTTATTCTCTGCTGCACCTACCCAAAAGTCGGAACTGCTGACTCGTTCAGTCTGCAGGCACCAAGCTGTGCCTTCAGAACACCTGGGTGGAGTGTGGACTCCACATGGACTTCAGGCAGGAGGGGAGGCAGATGAACATCTGGCCTTGCCAAGGTGGCAGCTCCTTGTCACGTGCTCAATGCTTCTGTGAATTTTGGCCTTTCTGGTAGTTGGCTCTCCTGCACCCTGAAGATAAAGGGAGTGTGTAGAAAGGGTTGTTAGCATGTGGAGTTGAGAATGGAATTTTCTCCTTATGTCAGCTGCCAACACTGCTCATTTTGAGTGATTTGGCAGTCCAAGCTATATAGAATAAAGAGAATGGGATAGTATCAAGAGTTCCCCTCTGCTGGGACAAGTTGTACCGGGCTGTGACTGCTGAGTGAGGTATACATACCCTCTTCTTTAAGGAGCTGAGAGTTAAAAGCAAAAAAAAAACCCTTCAGTTTCACTGTCAGAACACAGATAAACAAGACATTTGGAAAAAAGCTTGTAATTTGATTTCTGCCTTATCTGCTGAGCCCAACTTAAAATTGGTCACGTTTCTGTTATTCCTGTTGCAGTTGATAGCAGTACAATGTAAAGCAGAGTACAGAACACAGTTCTCTGCCTCTTATTTGATTAGTAGTAATTTGAAGCAGAGAATACATGGGAATTATCATGTCTTGAATTTATGTACCCTTCTGATTGTAGAATATAGTGTACTATCTGCAGAAGAACTGTAGCTAAACTGGGAAGTTGTCCTTGTAAATATCAAGAGGGAAAGAATGCAGAATTTTTGGTTAACACCTTTAGGAAATTAATCTGGTTTTGCTTTGAGATGTTTTTGTTTGCTTGGTTTTAATAAAAAAATAGTAATTTTTGACAGTGGGAATGGAGAACATGTGACAGTAGGGTAAATAAGCCCCATCTGTCCTGGAGTGACTCAGGAACTCTGTTTATTACTGACTGACTTACTGTCCTCTACAAAGTGACACTAATTTTCAGCTAGTGTGCTTTAACTGTTGTGGTAGTATATGCAACTCTCTCTGTTTCTCTTCAAGACTGGAAGTACAAGCAGATGTGCAGAAAGAACGATACAGTCTGAGTGGAGAATCTGGCACAGTTAGCTTGGGAACAGTTAGTGACAATGCCAGTACAAAAGCAATGGCAGGATCCATTCTGAACTCCTACATCCCTTTGGACAGGTAAGAGAAATGTGATGAAAATAGAATATTTATAAGCCTTGCTTATTAAAGGATATTTTGAGAATGCCTCAGCTGTTCTACACGCAAGATTACACTTTGAAACTGTAGATTTTGTTAAAAATGGAATTACATGTGACTGCCTACTGCATTTTGCCAGGGTTATTTCCAAAGAGGAACAGCACTGCTGTAGGTCAGTAAAGCGTTTGGTCGTTCAGACTTTGTGTTTTCCTTTGGGCTGTTTATTTGGTTAAACATTTCTCCTTACAGGATACATCCCTCTCACTTTCACTGTGTATATTGGACAGCAGCAAGAGTTTATTCCACCCTCCGATGACCGCTTACACTCACAGATTCTCTCCCCTGTTCTAGGGAAGGCAACAGCCTGGAAGTGCAGGTGGATATCGAATCCAAGCCGGCCAAGTTCCGGCACCACAGCGGGAGCAGCAGCGTGGAGGACGGCGGCGCTGCCGGGCGCGGCTCCAGCGGCTGCTCCGGCCCGCCCGAAGGCAAAGCCGGCGCCGCCAAGTGGTCCAAGGACAGCACGGCGGGGAAGAAGTGCAAAGGTAAGCTGAGAAAGAAGAGCAGCATGAAGATTAATGAGACGAGAGAGGACATGGATGCTCAGCTGTTGGAACAGCAAAGCACAAACTCCAGCGAATTTGACTCTCCCTCTCTGAGCGATAGTATTCCATCTGTAGCAGATTCACACTCCAGCCACTTCTCTGAGTTCAGTTGCTCAGATATGGAAAGTATGAAAACTTCCTGTAGCCATGGTTCCAGCGACTATCACACTCGCTTTACCACAGTCAGTGTTCTCCCAGAGGTGGAAAATGATCGCTTGGAAAACTCTCCACAGCCGAGTGGAATCCCTGTGCCTGTTCCAACAGCCCCAAGCACTGATGTTCCACAGCTGAGTTACATTGCTGAGGAAAGCATTAATAATGGATCTTCAACAGACGTAGATTTAGGTGTTGGTGAAACACTGAAAGAAACAAACAACAACCATTCACAACAGGCTGTGGAATTAAGCACTGCTGTTCAGACTGAAATGTAAATCTGTAAGTGCTGCAAAAATGTATTTGCCACTAAAGAACCATGTCAAAGCTGGTTGAATCACATGTGGCTTCCATAAGTTTCAGGTAGCCAGCAGAAGCAAGGTTTTGATACAACTGCATTTTCTATATACTTGTCTGATAAGGCAAAATACTTCCTATGGACCTCCCACCTGCGTGAAGAGACATGAAGGCTTTAACCAAGTGCATTACAGCAGTACAAATACGTCCATGTTTTGTATTTTTGCCACAACTTTGCTTGAAAGCATATACTTGGTGTATTTAGATAAAAATTGGTAAATTCTTAATATGTTAAATGCTGAAATGAATAATATGTCCTGCACTGTTCACTTGAAAAATATGGGGTTTGGGATAAAGGGTGTTAGCTGAGCATTAGTGACTTAAAACCATTCTTGTGTGAACTCTTAAATTTACGGGAAGCGGAGACCTGCAGAGACCTATACAAACATACTTCAACAGTGAATATTCAGAATGATAATTTTGTTTCATAACTGGACACACTGTATTTAGAATGCATGTAGAATGATCTGCATATCTTCAGATGGATGTAGCCTGTGTCAGAAGTGTTTGTATGTGTGTACACTTTGAGCAGGGTTATGGCTTTTACATAATTTCAAAACATAAGAAATTGGTACTTAATATATGGTGGAATGGAGTCATCACCTGTGTAGAACAGTGGGGTTACCTATTTATTCATGCAACCAATCATGCAGCAGATAAGGCTACTATATAGTGTATAAAAACTGTCAAATAACAATACAGTGATTTCTAAGCAGTGTAGAAAAGCAGATGCAGTCACCTTTCATTAGGGGGAAAATTGGTGCCCCATCCATTCTTGGTGCCTTTGGAAAAGACTGGGTTTGAAGTGCCTGGTCGTTTGAGGATTTACTGTAATGTTTTCCAGAATGTCCTCTTTGGCCACCTTGGATCACAAAAGATAATCCTAGTGAATAAAATGACTGTCGTAGATATAATAATGAGGTATTGGCCTACCAAAGACTCACTCAGGCTTTAGTGGACATGACATCTCTTTGCAAGACATGCCTGTCTTCGGTCCCAGAATCTTAAGTGCAGTGCAATGACTGCCCAAATGCAAAGATGGGTTCCAAATATGCTGGCTTTTTTCTTTTTTTTTTTTTTTGCATATGGAAGATGTACAGCTGAACACAAGCTGAAGTTGGCCAAAGCGCCTGCACTGTTAACATTTTTTTTGCTAAGTAATTCACTAAAATGAAAAAAAGTTGTGAATCTCAGAATAACAGTTAACAATGTTCTGTCTTGTGTTTCATGTATTGCCATTATGGTGCTACTGGAAGTTTGATTGGATGAAAAGAATGCCATGAGCTACAGTCCTCTTCCATGACTTATCCTCACCAGTTTAAGTAATAGCTTATAACACTAGTGCCAGTTACGTTATTTGGTAATGCTTGTTACAGTATTTGTATATTTGCAATTCGGTTTTGCTCAATAATATGCGTGTAAACTGCATATCTGAAATAAATGTCTAAATACTGACTTCTAGTGGTCTGTTGTTTAATGTGCTGATCAGCCTTATGAAAAATGTGTATGTTCCCAGGGAGCCTTTTTTCCTGACTGTTCTTAACCTCTTGCTGCCTTTAAATATTTTTATTTGATCAGCTGTGCTTTGGAAGCTGAATGCTCTGATTCTTCGAAATGTAAGATCTAAAGTCAGTTGCGTTTTGTACAAGATTTCAGCCTTCTCTAAGATGAGAAGAAACCTGAGCTGCCTCTCTGGCAGGCAGGACAGTAAATGGTTTTGTGAGAGGGATGCAGTTCTGGCATGAGCTTTAAACAAAACTGCACCATCTTGGTGCAAGTCAGATTGCTGACTAAACTCAAACTCTGTTTTTTCTCCATCTAAAGTGATTCTCTTCTCAGAGAATCTTCTCTTGACGTGGCCTGCACAGAGTTCTATCTGAAGCACCACAGATTGGCCAGAGTTCCTGGGTAATACCTGGTGGTTTTTGCTCAGCTGAACTGCCTGTTCCTTAGGCTCATTTTCTCACCTGCATCATGAGAGGCCAGGGAAGTGAGAAACTAAAAGCGACAGGGATACATTGCAGAAGCCCAAGTTGGATTGCCTCATCCCAAACCCATGTGCAAGTTATACTTCTGTCAGATGGAAGAGCTATTTCAGCAAGTTTAAACCTACCTCTTAATTTCTCAGGACCTCAGTTTTGCTCTGCAGGTAATTGGAAATATGGTTTACTCTTGTAAATAAAGTTTATCAAATAATACCATTATTTTCAGTCACTGATAACTTTGTGCATCACTTTAAGAGGTAATGTTAAAATGCAGGTAAGTTTTTTCTGGAGATAAGTTTTTAGCAGAAAATTGATTTGCTGATTAATTTTGTAACATTTTTAAATTCAGAAGTAATATTTAGTATGTGAGGCAGTCTTAACAGTACCAATAAATTTAATGCAGCACCAAATTTTGAATCTATAAAAAAGTAAAATATACGCTTCCATTAATACACTAATGCAGAAGATGCTTCTCTTATTTACTGGTCTACTGTAATAATTCACTGAAATAAATTAAAATTAATAAATTTTTCACTGAAATAAATTACAGGAAAGATCAAGTTTACATCTGATCTCCCAGCATGGTGGTTCTTTTTCAGAATTTTTTTTTCATGATTCCTGGCCAATTTGACTAATTCATGTTGGGTTGTGGATCTTGAGGAAATTTATTTTAATATCTGCTGTATCTGTGACTATTTGAGATAGTTACATTAGATAAAAGCCATCATTAGATAAAAGCTTTCTTCATGATGTTTGCATGTGTTTTTTGTAGTGAAGCATCCAGGCTTGTACATCCATCCTTTCATTCAATCAGTGTCACAAAGTGTTGCGTGTATGAGCTAATTACTTTTTACTGTTGCATAAAGATTTTTTGACTGACTTACGTCTCTTGCAGTCATTCAGATTGATTTTTACATAAGTTGCCTACTTAGTAATATCACCACTCTCATGGATAATAATGTGTTTAAAGGATGATCAAGCAGAAGATTGAAAAATACTAGAATTAATGAACTTAAAACCTTTAATATTCTAATTGAGGTGAAATTGTGGCAGTCTTGAACAGAAACTTTGGAATGAAAATGTAGAGATTTATTTAGAATCACTTTCTGAAATGACAAAGATCTGAAGAGCACAGTTACCACCTTGACTGCTCCTGCCAGTCCCAAAGGTGACACACTGGTCTTCCCAGATGGAATAATCTGGTGTTGCTGTGGGATCAAAATGGTTTCCTTGTGAGGATCGGAGAAGCCCCAGGCCTGGTTATGGTGAGAAGCACAATCGCAAATTGGTGACAATGTCTTTGTTACTTTTGGTCTCAAAGGGTAGGAGAAACAGAGAAAAGTGGCTGTGAGGTACTTGGTAATCCAAGCTGGTCTGGAGGAAAAGGAGGAGTTTGATGCACAGCCTTATGGGTGACTCTGAACTTTGTGCTGAACACAGCCCCAGGTCTTGGCAGATGGCTCTGGAGATGAATCTGCTGTTCCAAGCCAGGTCGCTGAGTACCTGTGAGATGTGACTGTCTCAGCACCTGCCTGCACACAGGGAGCAGCAGGAAGTGTTTGTGGGAACAAACCCAGCAAGCTGCCAGGTACAGCTCTCCTTGCACCCGATCCTGGAAAGCTGGCTTTATGAAAGGACTGTTTTTGTTTCCATCTCAACAATAAGGACATTAAAATTCCAAACAGCCTAAATTGTAGTGGTTGTGCTGATGGGGTTGTGGGGGCTTGAGCTTTCCCTTACCCACAGGCTGCATTCTCAAGGCATTTCTGAGCAGAGCATTCTGTGTGAGGGGCACTTTATCCCCTTGCTTACAAGGAAAACCAGTCTCCTGTCACTGCCTGTGTTTACAAGGGTGGCATTTAGCAAGGAGCAACCAAGAAGTGGCACAAGGTTGCAAGAAAAGGGCACTGCCCCAGCTGGAGGCTGTGTCTGCACTGAAGTGTGTTACAGCCCCTAGGGCCAGGCCCAGGGAGGAACGAGGACTCGGGGTTGGTGATAATTCATCCTCCTCAGCCAGCTGGGGCGAGCCCCTGCTCCAGCCGCTGCCCTCTGTCCCTTGAGTAGCTGCAGCTCACCGTTGCTGAGCAGTTACACTGACTTGGGGCTTAAATCCTGATTTACAGCAGGGAAGAAGCTTTATTCCCTGCTGTTCAAAACAACGTTACTTTGTTTATTGTAATGAACAAATCTAAGTCTTCTGAAAGGCCTGGCTGCCACAGGAGTAGCCCTTTATTTGTGCAGCTGGATTGTGAAAAGCAGAGCAGGTTCTGATGAGTGGAAATACATCCCACATAAGGGCAAGGAGTGTGGTTTGCCAGTAACTGGGCTCTCACCACTACGCTGGGAGAGTGGGAAGAGTGGTGGCCCTGTGGTATATTGGATTTTTGGCCAGGGAAGCAACCCTGCCATTGTGTCACTCAGCACCTGTCAGCTGGGAGCTGCCTTCTCAAAAAACGTCAAAAATACTTTGAAAGGACCAAAATAGCAAAAGTGTGACCCTCTGTTCTTGTGCTAGTCTCTGACCACTGACTGCATTTTTAGTGGCTGCAGAAAGTTGCTGTTATTTCTTGTGTGAAAACCAGGGATGTGTGTCCAGGAGCGGCTGGGTCTCTGCAGGCCATGTCCTGTTTTTACTGAGGGGGCGAGTGACAATCCAAGTGCAAACACCAAGCAGGGATTGGGGTGTCCCTGCCACAAAGCCAGGTAAGACAGTTGGGGTGCTCTTGCAAGTACCTCCCCGCTTTTGCCCACTCTGTTGTTTCTGGGTGCTGTGTCCCCACTGAGGCCATGCACTGCAGTGCTGAGGTGGTAGGTGCAGCCCCATCTTTGCCTGGGAGGGCAGCCAAAGCTGCAGAAGACATGATTACGGAGGGCAGAGGGAAATAAAAAAGCAGCATAAACAAAGGCCAAGCATAAAGGCAGAACCAGGATTTAAAATATGGGAGTGTTCAAAAATAGGAAGGGAAAATTAGACCATGGGGACTGCCGAGGGAGAGATGAGCTCCTGGCCCCGCAGTGACGAAAGCAGTAATTCAGCTCTGTGGCTTCTCTGGTAACCATTACACAGGACACAAAATGTGTTTTGCAGCAGGTCCCATGGTGAGCAAGGAGCTACTTTTGGTCTGCAGCTGCTCCAGTGCCACCCCTGGGATGCTGTGGCTGCCTCTGTGCAGAGGCCACTCAGCCTCACCTGGCCAAGGACCTTGTCTTTGACAGGTGATCCCACATTTGCTGTGGGATCAAGCTGCAGCTTTTGAGGGATGCAGAGATTGCTCCTGCAGTCTTCTAGACTAAGGCAAGAGGAACAGATTTAGACAGCCCTTACCTGTCAAACAAATGGTGAAATCCACACTCAAAAATACTTCATTCTGTACCCCCTGTCCCCAAAATGCCTTCCAGTGGTTTAAGTCTGCCCCTTCAGTTTTGAAGATTGGTGTCCTTGGCTCGAGTGGTTCAGGCCGAATCGGCAGTACAGTCCCAAACCTGTGGAGAATATTGTGCAGACATGGCTGGATGAGAAAGGACATAGCCATATTCAGATGAATTTATTGTAGATATGCTGCAGGAACATGCTACCCTTGAACTAGATAGATGCCTGCGTAAACAGGATGAAGGAGAGATTGCTAAGTTGCAACAATATCCATAAGAATAAAGAAATTAATGTTAGGGACTTTCCATAGACGTCTTTGCTAACTGACCAATGATGAGCTTTAGTTTTGCAATATGCATGAGCTAATTATGTATTGTATAAATAAGTCAAGGTATACTTAATAAACGGGATTTGCTGATGACCAAGCTGGTGTCTGCGTCCCCCTCCTCCGACACAAACCTGCGTTTGATTCAGTTTTTTTACAAGTTCTGTGTCTTTAGAAATTATTCTGCCTGTCAGGCCCTCCCACATGCTGGCTAAAAAAGCAGCCAATCTCAGTGAAACCTGAATGAGGCAGGACCATCACCAAAATGACTGCAGGCAATGCTGGTGTTTTACATCCTCAACCAGCCAAAGTTTAGGGTCTGCCTTAATCTGAGGAGGTCACACACACACAAAGTGAAAACCCATTAATTGCTAAATATCATCAGTTGTACTGATGATGCTTTAGGAATTAAAACTCTCATTCTTGGCACTCCAAGCTGAAACTAATAATACACGTCAGAATTATAAGCCTAAAGTGTACTGAAAAGAAGCCAGAATTACACTTTTCAAGAAAAAAATCTTTATTAATTAATATATACCTGAGAAAAATTTTCATTAGGACAACATTCTTAATGATATTTCTGCAGTGCTAAGTGAGTCTGATATACATTTATACCTGTGCAAAGAAGGCATTGGGGTATCTCAAAAATTTAAAAGCTTCACCTTTGAAGGAACTTTGTCAGAATCAAATATAAAACGTAAGTAATGCCTGAAATTAACAATAAATTCATACTGGTCCAAAAATTGTTTTACTTTTAGTTTTATAAATATATCTGTAAACAGAAATAGCTGGTAGTTTAAACAATCTGAATACAAAACCCAGAGTTAAATATTTCTACTGCGAAGCGCAGCCACTTTGTCTTCTGTCACTGTCCAAAACAAGTCAGAATGCCAGCCATTCTCCTGCACACACAGGAAAAAAAGTTCTCTGTGCACTAAAAATTACTCACTTGTTAAAAACATACCCATCCATTTAATAATTGTTTCCATGACAAACTAATATATAATTCATTCACCTCTTTTGTTAAGCTATATTGAGCCAAAATATTGAAATCTGTTTTTGTACAGACCAGGAATAGTGAACAAACAGATGGCCCACAGGAGTCTTCTGAAAAATGTTAATGTCTTTTGTAAACTCATTTTAGCAGTTGCTGCTAACTAACCCATTTGTCTTGAAGACAATTCTTTACCACCTGAACACAGAACTCACAAAATGATGTAACAAGTGATGACTAAGAGTGTATTTACCTATTGTACCATCAAGGTATTTCACATTGCATATATAATGTAAAATGTATTTTTCTTCATCTAAATAATATCAGTATGCCAAATGAAATGAACTCTATTACTGAACACAGACAGGCATTAAATTCTAGAGATGTATACAACTACAAGAAGAAAAGAGCAGCAAGTTTTAAATGTGCATATGCTGTCAAAACAAAATAGAATTCCAGCAATCCAGGTAAAGACCCACTTGAATCCAGGCAAGTCTTCAGAGTTCACTCATTCAGCTTCTAACATGAACTATATGCATGCAGCCAATGAACTTCAACTTCCTAAAGTTCATAAACCTTTTTAAGGCTCTCAAGATCTTCCAATGAGTAATGATCACTCTGACTTTCTGAAAGTAAATCAAACAGTTGCTGTACCTCTTCTTTTTCATTTTTGCTAAGAAGGGCCACCACCACCTGAAAAAAAAATCCCAACAAATTTTATAAACAGCACAGGTTGACTGAAAATCATAGTATCTGACAGATACAAAAGTGTGTTCTGTCCTTTTAAGATATGAAAATTTCCTTTAGATTTCTGTGCAATTTAAGTACACATTCAATCAGTCTAGGTTCTTACCTTAAATCTTTCTGCTTTGCTTAAGTAGAAAAGGTGCTGATATGCAAGGCCAGGATCTTTTCCAGCTACGTAATGTTCCAATGACTGGATAAAAATCAGAAGGATTTCTCCTTCAAGTTTGTTACTTAGCAGCACTGGCAATATTTTTGGATCAGTAATTGTTAAAAGATCTGCACAAGCAGCTTTATCCTTAGTGGCATTCACCGCATTTACGACCTGACCGAAGTCGTAAGCGTTGGATGGTGCAGAAACACGGAGCTTCTCAGGGGACCTCAGTGGTGCTCGCTTTGGAACAGCCTCCTCAGCAGCAACGTGGTGAGTCTCAGCATCTCCTGATGTCCTCTCTTCCTGTCCTTCAGGCTCAGTCACCTTCACAAACAAAGTGGCAACAGATCACTTAACCCAGACACAGAGATAACCTGAAGCTTCATAAACTGCATTTATCCATCCTATCACTGGATTAAAGCTGGCAGTCTGCTCTTCAAAAAAGAAAGGCACCCATGTTCTTATATGTCCTACTGCCCCCAGAACAGGAGCTCTCTAATTCCCCTTTAAAGGCTCACAGTCAAAAGTGTTTTTTACACCTCCTTTTCACTGCTTGGCACTGCACTGTGGAATCACCCCTGGAGAGCACTGGGAAAGAGGATTCTACACACATATTAAATGTGAAGTTCCAGAAGACAGGGACAACTGGAGTCAAGGCAGCAGACACCTGTGTTTCGTTTCTCTTCTGTGCCTCCAGGGCAGTACAGGCACATGGCAGCTGGATCAGGTTGTTGTTTCGAGTCTTGCTTTGGAAAGAGAAAGCTCAGCATGGATAAACTGCCTCACTATCCACTTAAGTTCTCCTGAGACTGCAGCCTCTAACAAGTTTCATGAATCAATCACTAAACTATAGAACTATGGGAGCAACTGCATTTGCTAAAATACCTTTCAAGCCATCAAGAGTTGTGAAATTAGTATAACCTAAAGCTTACTGAACAGGGTCTCTCAATGCCAAGTATTTTGAAAAGTGTGAAGACACTATTGCATAGAATAGGGGATTAGTAATTTTTGGGAACTACTGCATTTGGCTTACAGATATTATGTTCTATTTTTCAACAGTCCTTAGAATCAAGGGAGAAACCTTGACTGTCTTTTATATAATTAGAGCTTGATTAGCATGGAATAATGATGATAAATTAAAAAAAAAATATATTTTTCTTTGCAGTCTGTTTTCATGGAACTACCTTGTACTACAGCAGGTAAAAGAGGGGAGCCTCTCCACAGGGACAGTTTTAATTATGACGGCAAGCATAAATGCTGCCTGCTTCACCCCTAGAAAAATTACCAGTACCAGCAACATAGTTAAGCAATGTGGTCACTTCCCAAACCTCCTCTAAACATTTCCAGGTCCCTTTGTTTGTCACAACTCAGAGCTTAACTAACACTATATCAGCTTATGCCGGTTACATAAAATCCCATGAGCTCCTGACAACCTGAAGTACTTCAAGAATGTATTTCTTTTCTTATAACTGCAGCTTCTACTATACCATATTCTGAAATTGCATTATCAAATTACAGTATCCCTATATAGACTGGTAACATGAAAAGGGGAAAAAGAATTCTTAAACGACCAGCAAAGCTACAATCCAAATATATCAGATGACTGAGAAAATCCTTTCATCACCTAATTCCACCCAGAACTGTGCAGAGCTAATGTTTTGATCCTGTACATAACATTACATCCCATGTTTCTTTTGTAAGATCCTACAGATGTTTTACTCTTGCAATTTAGGGAAGGATTTAACTTTTCAGACTTGTAATTTTACAACCAGCACAGGAGCAGCCAGCACATCTGCTGACCACAGACCTCTGCCAGCACAGCCCCAGAGGCTGCCCAAGGAGCACACACTTCAAAAACAAAACTGCTATTTCACAGCTGCACTCTGTAAAACAGGTATTTCAAAGTTTAGGCAGCTTTTGTTTCCAAGGAGCATATCCTCAAGTTTAGTGCCATCTAAATGGACTATTTCCCTTCCTGCTGAAGTTCTGAATATGCTTGTGAGCAGTTCAAGTTTTATTGTATGTAAAAATCCCCCAATATGCCCTCAACATGATGTAAAAAATGCAACACCGTCCTCCCAACAATATAGATTCAAGATAGGCAAACAAAGCTTTAGTATTACGTCTTAATATGTGTGGCTTCTGTTGTGTTTGCTTTTAAAAAATGAACAGGTATACTACCTCTTGTATGGTTATTTTCTTCCCTTGTGTTTGCTGACTGCCAGCTCCAGCACTGCTGTCAAGATGAAGCAGTTGGGTTACCTCCTCTAATTCCTTTTGTGCTTCGAGAACATTTGGATCTATTAGAAGTACTTTGTTGAAATCATCAACACTGGCTTGATAATTCTGTAAGTAGAAGAAAATATTTTTCTCATAAGCACATCACTAGGAAAATAAATCTGAAGTATCATACTGTCCTTTACAAGTAAGAAAGGTAAAAATACCAGGATCTGGACACGAAGTAGACAAAAATAATCTAAAAATTGATAGTATGATTTCATTAGAGGGAAAAAAGAAATGAGAACAAGTTAATACTCTGTGACTAAATACTTCCAATTAAATATGGAATATGAAATTATTCTCAGAAACCTACTCCCTGTCTCAGAGAGCAAATTACTGAAGTTTGCTGCTTTTAAGCTAATTGCTTACAGTGTAACACTGCTTCACAATTAATATGAGTCCAGCAAGTTTGCACACTTGCTTTGCCAATAGGAGAGTTAAACTGAGCTTTGATTAAAGATGTATCTAAACTTCCTGGGCTTCAATCCAATAGACCATCTCTTACAGTGAAATTTTGCGAATACTTTAGAAGACTGGGATTATGTTATGACCTCTGGGCTAAACAAGATTAGGACAAACACAGTGACAGAGTGGCATTAGGACACAGTTCCTCAATAATCAGTCTTGTAATTTGTTTAATGCTTTTATTTCACATTTTTTCTGCATAATTACTATTTTTTAGACTAAATTTTCTGGAGAAACAATAGCATCAATTGAAGAAGACTGGAATTATCATATAGAAAAAAAATCAAGACATCTCAAGGGCTGGAGTATCAAAAATAAAGATGAAATGCAGCAGTAAACAGTAAAAGACCATGCAGACAGTAAAAGACCAACACAATTTCTTGTGTGAGTGGTCAAGTATTTCTTCTGGTCCCAAGCAACTTCCTAAGGTTACTATTAAATCATTTGTATTATCATGGAAAAAAATCCTTGTGTACTGCCTGAGGTACTTCCTCAGCACCTCAACTGTAACAGAGAAGCCAGTGTCCAAGCCACTCAAACTCCTTCTCACATTTTTTTTCATACTGGTGGCCAGTATTCAAGGCTACAGGATATCAGTAATGAATTGAAGCCAGCTAGGCCATGAAGGAAGAGTGAGAGAATTAGAATTATGTTCCCCAACAAAGGAATACACAAAGGGGCTAGGTTGTTTTCATCAGAATCCACTTCAAATTAAGCTAAGTCATTTGAATTACAGATGTGAATATTCACAACTATATCTGGAACAGACTTCTGGAAACAGTAACAAGGGTCAGCAACCAACTCTACTGAATTTAAAACTGCAGCCTGCCTGACTGCCCAACAAAAATCATACAAGATGATTACCCAAACAAGAGAGTGGACTACCAGCTGCAGGAGATGCTGTTTGGGGTCTGTGTCCTGTGTCACAGGTCTAAGGCATCTCACTAACATTTTCTCCTGATCTTCTCTTAACTACATCCTGTTAAATCTGTAAAAATACTCCTCATTTATGACATTAAATTCCAGCTTTTGTAGTTAGATGTATGTCTAATTACATACAAATAACACTTCCCACCTTAGCTAGGTCTTCGCCAAATTACATGCCTTTAGCTCATACAATTCTTCACTACAGTCATTTGTCAACTTCACATGATTTTTGTCACTTTCTCTGATTTTACCTATCACTTTCATCCCTGAAATTAGCAATAATGAAGGCATTAAATCCAACCACAAACAAAGCATTTTGGGAGTCCCCAGCTGAGACTCTTCTGAAGGAGTTCATCACCACTATGCTTCAGGTTGTCTTCAGTAATACAAATATAGCACTTTTTTTTAGTATATGCAAAAAAGCAGAAGTTATATCTCCAATTCTTGACCTTCTTCATGGGTGTGACATTCACCTTTTTTTCTGTCTGGTAGAATCACCATATAACTCATATTTATATTGACGTTTTATCACGTTTAACAACATATGGTTAGAGATGATTAATACCAGGTAGCTTAGCACAGTTACAGAAAAAAACATTACACAAAATTAGGACTTTTCACACTTTTAAAATTTCATAGCTACTGAACAGAGGAACAAATGTACCACGTTCCTAGAACTTGCATTTGGAATTATAACATGGGATGCGCATAAGCTGGTATGCTGCTTAAGCACAAACAGGTTCTCAGGTGATTTGTAATTTCTTGTTAAGGCATCAAACATAATGAAGGTCTGCATAAGTGTCCATTCATTTGAAGGACAATGATGAAACTTGGTGGACCTCCAGTCCACTCCTGCAACAGGGCAGATAGTACTTCAGATGCTTGTTTAAAGACACTCGTAAATTTAATACAAAGCAGGTGATGAGCCTGCCATCATGAGCCTACAAAATCAAGAAGCTGATAATTCAATACCAAATAAGAGCTGATGTGTAGAGCAAGGATTGCTATGGGAGAATTATGGAATGTAAAGACTAATTCAACATCACTGAAGATGGGCAGCCACCAGAGGGAGGGCCAAACAGAACAACATGGTTTAAGTGATGGAACATGAGATCTGAAGTCCCATTCAGGATGGATATGAACAATGTGTCTGCATTTATGATGATCAGGTAAAAGGATACTCTAACAATTGTATGTAAGATGAGCACTATAGAGACACCACCACCATGCAGATGGAAAGCAAAAGGCTGAGTAGTGACACTGCTGCAGAGTGACAAAGTACAGTACTGACGAAGAGTTGCATTGCATTTGGGGAAGAAAGAGAGAGAAAACGATAATTAAAATCCTGGTTTAACACAACACTTAAACATGAGCAGATGCCAAGACAGCTTGAGATTTTAGTTTGGACAGATGAAGAGAGACTTGGAGAGAATCCATTTGTCATCAGCAAAGTTACAGTCAACTCCTTGACAGATAAAACAGACTGGGATACCCAGAAGGAGAATACAAGAACATTAGAACAGATTTGAAACTTGTTTAACCAATCCCCAGTCAAACTTTACTTATTGCAATGTCTTGTATTTTCTCAAATTATTTCATCAACATGCAGGTTTTTATGTAGCAAAAATATTTATATAATGTTTTATGTACATGCCTAATGGTCCACAAAGTAATAAATCATCACACTGAGCTTGCTTTCCACTCATTGACAGCAACTACCTCATTGCCTTTGAAGAGGATAAGCAAGTTTAGATGTGCTTAAGAATACCTGCCATGTTCCTTTTCCTCACCTGTAATCCTTTGTACGCTAGTGCTCTTCTATAAAAAGCTTTAATATTAGAATCTTCTATCTGAAGAACATGATCACAATCCCGCTTAGCCTCTTCGTATTTATACAGTTTCAAGTAACAGAGAGCTCTAACACAGAAAAATAGAATATACTGCAATATAAGTAAATTCTACAGTGCTCTAGTGCCAAGATCTTCTGACTTACAAATGTTAATTACAATACTTCAAACAATTCAGTCTCAATGTGATTTTTTTAAAAGTACGTAATACCATTAACTTTTAAGAACATCACTGGATGGATTTAGAGAAGTCAATTCTTGCGATAAAAGTCAAAATTCAAGTGTGACTAATGCTTGAAGTTGAGCAGGTATGCAAGTATTTTAAAAGCAGAGCCTATGTTAGTACAATATGATAGTACAGTAGTTAATGTAATACAGATTTTATGCAGCCATTCTGGGAAAAAAAGTGCCCTGCATTAAATAAACAACACTGCTCGCTGTACCTAATTATTAATTGGAACTCTCCTACTCAAGTACTGGTCTAATCAAATCCTTCTTAGTTTGTAGAAGCTGATAAGATTACAGCATAAAGAATTATACTGCTGAATTAGGTCAACCTTTAAAATAATGCTAGTGTATGACTGTGTTCTTTTATTTTCTCAGAATGTGCATTTTCTCTGAATTATTACTCCTCATATCTGAGATACTGTTACTGCATATTAAGTTTTTAATTCAATTCATACCAGTATTCTCAAAAAATATCTCAAAATGCTGGAAAATGCTATAATTATAACTTTTGCTATTGCTTACTCTATTTATATAGAATATTTTAAGACATATCAGTGACATTAATACTTGCTCCCCTTGAAAATGTTTTTACAAGAAATCCATTTTGTTATTATAAACACTCACCAAGTAGGAAAAAAAATCCCTTTTTCACAACAATGAGTGAAGGGACATAGAATCTTTATTTGAAATGAGAAAATATAACTACTGTTATCCACAAAACAGTATTAGCTTTTGGACCTTTACCTGTTAGTGTAGACAGTACATTCCTCAGTATTTAACTTCATGCACTCACTGTATTTATTTGCAGCTTCTTCATAGTCCCCCGTTTTTACAAAATCATTCCCTTCATTTTTCAACCTCTTGAACTTCTCCATAGCTTCCTCACCTACAGCACGAAAGGATCAGAGTGTCACATAAGGACAGTCCATTAAGGGTGGCTGAATGATCTGTGCAGACTAAGGATTAACGCCTGGCAGTGGAGTCCCTCTGTCATCCTGCACTCAGCCACTCCTGGCCCCAGCCTCCTCTGCTGCTCCAACAAAGGCATGACCAGACCTACACTGGCTCAAAAAATACTTCCCCATCCACCTGCTCTGCTGAAAATAAGGAGAAAGCAATAGACAGCTCTAAGCTTTCCCAGTTTCTATGTGGTAGAGAGGGCCTACCTGTGTCCACTGAGACCCTGCTTTTACTTACAACAGTGGAGATTTAATCAGCAGGATTAAAGGCCTTCCAGATCTGCACCATCATACCAAGGTGGCCATCGTTTGATTTAACATTCTCTTTGCAATCAACTACCACAATTACTATGCTAAACGGACAATGACAAACATCACTGGAGTTAGGGATATATCAGTAATAATTCTGTTAAGAACTATTTCTAAAAGATGCAGTGAGGAACCTGGAAACACCTAACTACACTTTTTAAAATTTAAATTAATACAGTGTTAATTCATAATTGCCTTTCCTTCTTAATTCCACATCATTTGCTGCAGATGCTTTTGGGTTAGGTTACAGTTTTTAGCAGTGTTTGTAATGAAAAACTGATCCCAACTGCAGCTTCATGACTCTGTTGTGAGCAAACAGTAATCAGCAACATAGTTCTAAGTAAATCACAATGAAATAATCTACTTTTTGCACTGTGCTAAAGAATATGAGCTCTCTGCCAAGCTTCAGGTTTTCTACACTGTATATAACCAACAATTTTAACCAATAATTGAACTCATTGAGTTATTTTATAAAAACATGGCAGTTTCCTATGCCAGAAAACTACATGTGGACTTGGGGAAAAATAAACTACATGAAATACACAACTACATTATAACTTAAGTTATAAGACACAAAGAAAAACATAGAATTTTTGCAAAAAAAGTGTCAGCCAACAGTAAGTTTTAACTACTGACTGAACATTATTGCTGGCAGCCTTTCAGTACCAGCTATCACTGTCAGGTCTCACTGATGCAGCAGAGGCCTGAGAAGGCAACCAGAACATTAACAGTCAGCCTTCAGTGAAGAAAACAGTTACACAATCATTGTTTAATATTTCTAAAAACAAAGCCTAACCAAAGCCTGACCTATCTGAAATAGACTGAGACATGTTTTGCATCAAAATGCTGCCAAGCACTTGGAGGACACTCAGTATTGCAGTAATACATTAGAGACATAACCCCTACCCCACTGGTACATATTTGGTCAACAGCCCAGTTACAAACTGCAGTCACCCTTGTTATTAATCGAGGGGAGATTATCTTCAATACTACTATATTGAAATAAACTCAAAGGAAAACCAATTAATACTTGATTAAGAAATCATAGGGTTAAAGGTCTCGCATAGGGAGTGTTTAATGTCAGTAATGACTGACTCAGAGAGCTTCCTTCATCTTATTTACTGAAAGAGAAAAATGGAAACTGCAATGAAGGGGAAAAAAAATTCAGGAAGGAAGTCAGTCTCCGAGAGTTCAACACTCAGTGATTATGTATGGACAAGTCCAGAACATCTTTGAAAAGGTGTCTCCTGAATGTCTTCTGCCAAAGTTGGGTATTTGTTTGAGTGGTTTTTCTGGGGGAAAACTGTGCTAGAACTGTATTAATGATGTCAGGGAAACCACTGATGCTCGTGTCTGGGGGGCATCAGGCACAGCATCACCAGCCAGGCAAGGGAGGGGCTCACTGGGGTGAGCTCAGAGCGAGCACTGGGGGCAGTTTTGGGCACCACAATGTAAGAAAGATACTAAAATATTAGACAGCATCCAAAGGAGGGCCATGAGCAAGGTGAAAGGTCTGGAGGGGAAGCAGTATGAGGAGTGGCTGAAGTCACTTGGTCTGTTCAGCCTGGAGGAAACTGAAAGGAGACCTCATTGAGGTCATCCCCAAAAAGGGAAGCAGAGGGGCAGGCACTGATCTCTTCACTCTCATGACCAGTGACATGACTCAAGGAAGCAGACTAGGGGAGCCACAGGTTGGATATCACAAAAAGGTTTTTCACCCAGAGGGTGGCTGGGCACTGGAACAGCTCAGTGAAGTGGTCACTGCACCAAGGCTGACAGAGCTCAGGAAGGGTTTGGACAATGCTCTCAGGCACATGGTGTGACTTTTGGGGTGTCTTGTGCAGGGCTAGCAGTTAGGCTTTAGTGATCCTGGTATTTTGCTGATGAGTATTTCTGCTGATTTTATATAACTTCAGAAATTACATGCTGCAAACTACATCACTTGATTTAAAAGAATTACCATAACTGCTCCACAAAGCACATTAAACTTCATCACATAAATGACAGTAATTTTACTTTGGCTTTTCACAAAGGTTTCTTAGCGAGTATTTTCTAAAGCAGTTTCTTTGACATTGTTAAAATGTATTCCATTTTCTAATTAGGTTTATTTTCTGAATGTGTATTTGCATTAGCTATACATACGACTCATCTGCAGTTGTTCTTCTGTGCTGATGTCTGTAGTACTTGGCACATTCTCTGAAGTGAGGGCTCCTCCATCCCACCTGTGTAGCTGAGCAGCAACTGGAACAACTGGAATTGGTGGCAGCTTCTCCCTCCAACTGGGACCATCCAGATCTATTAAAGTCTTTGTTATTCTGAAAAAGAACAGCCCCACCAACATGACTTTTCATATATTTAACTCACGTTTTATTAACTTACAATCAGCTCAATAATGCAATGTTCGAATTTAAAAAAAAAAAAAAACAAAACTAAACAATTACTGTTAAGGCTAATTTGAAAAATATTATCACAGTAGACAACAGTATCACATTCATTCAAGATTTAGACATTTTCCACTTTGGAGTATTAAGCTGGCATTTAGAAGACAAGCTGACTTCAGCATGACTTGTAAATATTTAAGCCAATGACTGATTCTGCAACTAAGCTCTAAATGCTGCCTACCACATCCAGTAAAGAAATATGAAAAAAAAAAAAATCCATGTATTTATTTTGGTTACTCTTCTCAGCTGTTCATAGGTGTTACTTGTGTTAAGTCTAGATTACAATATTCTCAGTCAAAATGTGATATTTAAATTTGTAACTGTCAAATGAAACCTCTTCCACAACAACTGTCTGAAAAAAGCAATGCAGGTCACAAATTAGTCTGCATTAAGTTGCATTTTATAGTTACATAGTCAGAAATGTATAATCAAGCCGCATTTAAAAGTATTTTAATTGCATATAAAAACTGTTTAGTCTTTTTTAAAACAACACACATCTATATGTCAACTATTTCCACATATGTGCAGTTCAATCCAAAAACTATTTAACTGGGATTTTCACTTTTGAAGAAAAGATAAGTGAAGCCATTTAAGATTTCATGGTTCCATCAGAAATTTTGTAGTGTTAAAAAAAAAGTCAATTATGAGAATAACAGTGCGATAAACATCTCCTAATCTCAAAATGGGCTTAAGAATCAAGTTCAACTGGTAAAAAGTCTAATTTGTAATTTAACACAGGAAAATTCTGAATTGAGTAGCAAAGCAAGTCACATGGACACTACAGGAAATAAAATTAAAATTTTTGTATCAGGTGCACCTCCATCTAACATAGGTGTGAAAAACATACTACATGAACACACATCCAAAAAAAAATTAAGAACTTTGAAAGTGACATGAAGAACAACACAGAATGAATATAAATTACCCAATTGAGATTTCTTTTTTACTTTTGTTCTTTTAAAGTATTTCAGTAACAGCTATATTAAAAAAAGTGTCATATTCTGGCAATAGAATCAGAGCACTCAAGACCATATTTTTTTCCCATTGTGGTCTGACAAAAAACTAATACAAGAAGCAGCACCAGTTCTGATCTCATTTATGTAAAACAGAAATTACCAAAATATTTTAAAGAATAATAGAGACTAAAGTCTGTTTGTAGAGCTATATAATGAGTGAGATTATGTCTTACACTATGCTGCATAAAAGATGTGTTTTTGACTTGAAAGTAAATGTCTTCATTCACATAGTATCATATTCCATAGTATAATGTAGTTGCTTTATTTGTTTTCTAAGTGATCAAAAAGACTATTTTAATGTGTGTTAACTGCACATGCCCTTGCAGGGGCCTGTACCATTCCTAAGTATCTCAGAGGACCTACCAACAATGTGGCATGTCCAAGTACTGCTTTGCTCTACTTTTACTAAAACTTCTGGATTTTAATGAGAGCCTGAACTCAATTGCTAAGAAAAAAATGCAGCACACCATCATAAATTGAACAACCTTAAGATTTACTCAGGTTGTTTTTTTAGGCAACCAAACAGTACACTTCATATTAACATATCAATTAATTTAGGTATTTCTCACAGAAAGTAATGGAGTAATTCTACAGGAAACCAGTGTCATATTAACTTCCTATCTGTTTTTTCATTTATCACAATGGGCTTAAAAAGTTGGAGGAAAAAAATCTCTAATTCATCAAAATCCACAGGAAGAATCCTGCAGTATCTGATGATCAACTGACTTCTTGCAATATCAAAATGAAAGCAAAATCTTTTGCAAAAATGCGTATCTGTGTGCCATACTTAGTTTAAAAAGCACAGGTGTCTGAGGAAAAAGCTGGGACAAATACACTCATTCCCCACCACAAAAACCCCAACTTTACCCAACAATACTGCAGTTCTGGAGCTGATCACAAATTTCTTTCTGCAGTACAGTACTCATATGGTGCTTTGTAAAACAGCTTCAAAGCTATTTCATGAAATTTGCTCGCTGATACTAAAGGAATTGGGACAAATGGAATGAAACTTCAATTCAGTAGGAGCAAATGCATAAATATATTCCCACATATTAAAGCTTCTGTATTTCTAACAGAGAAGAGCAAATAATGAAACACTCAAGAGGAAATTAAAATACACAAAGTAGGAAATCCACTGACGTTCACAAAGCTAGGAAGATGCCACTAATTAAAAGCCTGCTTGAAATAAAATTTCCAGTTATTTGGCACACTCCATTACAAGAGCTAGTCCTTCCAGTTTATCTAAAAAAATCACCTCAGGAACCAAAAAAAGACACAATTCAACATCATCTAATCAACATAATAAACAGTCAAATAATTGTTTATACTTGTTTCCATTATGTACATTAACTCTTAATTATTTCCTTTTGATTGCAAAATGATCAGGTAAAGGCTTGATATTAAAAATTCTTGTTTTTTATGTGAGTATTAAAAATACGCAATTGATTCTAAGGTTTTTGGAAAGTCTGCTTAGTTATGTAAGCACAGAGAGTCAAGTTTCAATGCAGTTTATTAAACCCACCCTCAGACACAAGTACAATGATGAATTTTTCCTGTCAGCATCCTACAGAATCACTCTCCAATTTCCCACAGAAAATTAAAAAACAAGAAATTCTCCAATAAAAGAAGGTTGTTAAGATCTGATCTTCCTAATAGAAAAAAAAATATTACATTTGGGGTAGTGTCTTTAAGTTAAAAGGCAGTAGAGCAACGTTTTTCTAAAATTCATTTTTAGAAAGGTCTCTTTGGAAATGAAAACGAAAGCTTTAGCACAGTTTCAGTTGAAGTTTCAAATGATAAAATATTTTTTTTTAAATATAGTTAAAGTTTAGTAACGCAGGAGGTCTATGGTTTAGAAACTAATAATTTGCAAGCAAAAATGAATTACCAGCAGAAGAGAAGAAGGAAGAAGCAGCTGAAATAAGGTGATGGGTTGCCAGGGAGGAAAAAGAGTAATGAGCAGTGAAGGTAAAAACATAAGGAAGGCCTAGAGAGGAGAAAAGGAAGAGTGTTAAGGGGAAAAGGGAAATAAGCTTATTACTAAGCAAGTTCCAAGTCAAGGAGAAATATGAAAAGACCATCTGCAGATAAAATAAGCCAACAAGGTTTTAAAAAAGTGTAATAATTACATAAGTACCAGGATAAGCAGTTATTCCACCAATCCAAATGCTCTATTATCCCCACAAAAGATCACTAACAGTTTTTGTGTTATCAAAAAAATAGGACTTCTAAGAGATTATAAAGTGTCACAATTTCCTCTGGTCAAATGAACAGAATTTAACAAAAGATATTATGTACTTTTTAATGAATAGTGCAAGTGCTTATGGCCTTGCCTTAGGAAGAAAAAAAATGATACTAGATTCCATTGAAAAAGTCACATGCATGTGGGTTCCTGCTGAGTGATTAATGGCTGCTCTGTTTTCAAATTTATAGTAATTAAGTGTAATTAGAGAAATTCAGATCTCTCTCTTAGCAGCAAGAATTAAAGCTGAAAGTATTAATACTTGAAAATAATATTCAATTATATCTTTTACACCTCTAAGCTTTGCAGCCAACCACTGTATCAAGCTACATCAGTATTTCCACAACTGCAGTATATAGGATTCACACTTAACATAAATCTCCAACTGCCACAAAGACTGTTAATATGTAAAGGAAACAGGATGTCAGAGAAATGGCATGGACCTTAAGTATTACTTTATATAGTATAAAATAGAAGTTAGGAAAGAGAACAAGTGGAAGCACTATTAAAAACAAACAACCTTAAAATATTTAATATATTACATTTTTGATAAACAGGAAAGGGACCTACTGCTAGGAGAGAAAAACTGGAATTATGGGAAAACAACTAAAAGAACTGCCAATCCTCTAAAATTAACTAGTTGTGCAACAACTCTGAGAGAATAGAGGGAGCATGTAAGACAAATCTGAATTCTATTTTTGTATTTTGACTGTTACCAGAGAATTTCCATGTGGAGTTACCTGTTAGCACTATCATTTGCTGCTTGGATGCTGCTGTCTATCTGCAGGACTGTCTTATAATCGATGTATGCCTGTCGATACCGCTCCATTGACTCATTTGCCATTGCTCGCCGTAGAAGAGGCTTAAGGGAAAATGGCTGAAGCTCCAGAGCTCTGGGAAAACAAAAAGAAAAATGCAGGATTGAAAAAGAGTAACTGAAGTAAGAATAACAGAACTATTTTATGATACACACAACTATATGCAAATCTATGATTTCAATGGCACTTAGAGTAAAATAACTAAGGAAAATGGGGCTGAGTGGTTCATATCAACACCCTCAATTACATCCAGTTTTGAAATTGTTAGTGCTTTTACTACAGCTTACTCTACTCAAAGCTCTATCTTCCATCTGGAAAAATGCACTCATCACCAAGATATGATTAATGTAATGGCACCTGCTTAAGAGCAAAAGCTATTTTTCTTAAGTCATGCCTAGATCTACAAGGATTTCATATATATGGTGCTTTTGCTTACATGACTTTCAGTTCTTCTTCTTTAAATCAAAGTATGCACTTAAAAAACCCATTGACTAGGACAGGAATAGACACCTGTCTTTCCTTGGACTTGAGGCTTTTGCCTGTCTTTTGTCAGTTTACATTTTTGATTGTCTGCCTGGTCGACACCAAGCTCAATAATGTGCAATTAGAACTTCTTCCCAGTGCCATGCACTTTTCCAGCAATATGAAGCAGTCCACAAAGGCTCTACTTCTCAAAGACTACATTCCTTTCAATGATTCTTGCTAAAGAGAGATAAACTTTGAAATAGTGAATTTAAGATGAGTCTAGACAATTTGATTTCATGAAGTCATAAGGCAATCCAGACTGAGATATCCCAGCTTTCTGCTACAGATATGGTCAGCTCCAAGATCAGACCAGGCTGCTCAGGGCTTGATACAGCTGGGCCTGAAAACCCTCCAAGGGAATCTCTGCCCAGCATCTCTGGGCAACCTGTTGCAATGCCAAGCACTCTTCATGGGGAGAAGGTTTCTCCTAAAATAACCCTACATAATTTTTTTACTTTGAAATCAAGTAACCTATTTGTAAATCATCTATTATATTGTGCTGCCTACTGAAGATTTATTTGACATTGCCTAATTTACATGTGTTTGCAGGGTTGCAGTTCTGCTTCCCAGTCTCTAAATTACTTCTACCTCTGTATTATTTCTACCCCTAAGCATCATGAGTCCTTGTGCATCCAGGAAATATGCATGACATTAAGGACACTATCATTAGGCAGTAAGAAAAAAAGCTTCTAATTAGTAAGAATACAAAACCTAAAATCTCTGTATTATCGATGCCAGCTAAAGGCTTACATACTTCAAACTTCCTGAAAAATGTGATGGTTCTTAAATACACCATCTCGGCCAGCTGTCTGTGATCCTGCATCTATTTTAACAAAATACTGCTAGTGAGTCATTTTTTTCAGAGAACTTATTTGTAAGGTAGAATATATACAGTGAGTTAAATGTTTTGTACTACAAAGGTACATGCATATTTTATTTTTAGTTTTGGAGGGTTTTTTTTTAACAGTAGAATTCTGCTGTACAAAAAAATCCACTGATTAATTAATATGATTTCTAATTCTTTTACCATACGTTTTTGCACCTTAAGCCTCAGCACTGTAAACTCAATCTACGGAAATATTAAAAAAAAGACAAAACCAAAACATCAAAAATACAGTAATAATTTAGTGGAACACAGTGTTTGGAAGCTATCGAAGGTGTCTGATCTTCTCTAACTCCTGCACCCACAATAAGCAGAAAGGATTTAAGCTCAATTCCTTAAAACCTGTAATTATTGTTTATAACTATGTCAGGTATATATTAAAAAAACCCAAATCAAAACAACAAACCAATAGAGAACACACACACATACACCATACATATGCTCAACAGTAATTTCCAATACTGTGATAAGCATCTGGCTGAACAAAGCTTTAACATATAAGTTACTGCAGAACTCCACTGTAAACCTGCTTTTATATTAAACATTTTAATCCCACTACACATTTCTGTGAACACAGCAGTCTTAAAAACTGCCCTTACACAGTAAGACAGTTAGAAGTTATTCCTTTCCTAGCTTCCATATGATTGTTTACATAACAAAGGTATTTGTCATTCAGACAGAGAATCAGACCTTACTGATACTGTTCTGAGTCAAACAGCTCTAGCAATATATCAGTTAAAATGTTTAATCATCATCAGGAATGTTGCTGTCCTACATGGGAGATTTCAATTTACCTGTTACAGTCCTGAATGCAGTCACTGCAGTTCCCTTCTTTGAGGTAACATGCTGCTCTATTTGAGTACAAGATACTTAAATCGTCTGGACTTTGTTCTCCTAAAAGAAATTACAATTAAAATCAAATAGTATTAAAGAATTAAAAATTTGCAAACTCCAAGCTGCACTGCAGTGATTGTTTGCTGACACTGCAAAATAGTAAAGAGCTTTCTTTTATCAGTTGCCTAGAATATGTAAGTATTCAAACATAAATAAATGCCAACAGCTCTACCCCACGAAAATTAAAACATTCTTTCACTCATCGTCCTGTATTTTCTGTCACGTGAATTGCTGTCTACTGAAATGATGCAAGATTTACTGCATGGCAACTCCTGTCAAAAATCCAGGGGCAGGCTTAATTTGTTCACTTGTAGTTCCTTTAAATCATCTAAACAGTTCTAGATTTAAAGCATAAGGTATTACACTCACCTAGACCAGTGACATATTCAATTGCTTCCGAGTATTTGAGCACAGCTTCTCCAAACTGTCCACTCTTAAATAACTCGTTTCCTTCACTTTTTAGTTTTGCTGCAGTAGGAGGAAGTGAAGTGGAACTGCCACCACCAGCCGACTGAGACCCTTCTCTATGCGATTTGGAGATCTCCTCAGCTTCGGAGCTTTCACTCTTCTCATCACTGCGTAAAAAGCCATTAACTTCGCCTTCATGGTCTGACAAATGCTTTTCTGACTTCTTCTCTGACGCGCCTTTCTTTGATCGGCTCTCAGCGGAGTCCTTGTGTTTGTGCGCATCTCTGTCCTGCGCCTTGCCTTTGCCGTGGGACTTTCTGTGCGCGTTGCCCATCGCGGGCTCCCCGGCTGCCGCCTGCGCTGCCGCTGGCGCGGCGGAGCCTGCAAGGGCGTTAATGAGCCGGGTTAGAGCCGCATCATCAGCGCGAACTATCGGCCCGCCGCCACGGGGGAGCTGCGCAGCGACACCGACCACAGCCTGCACCATCCCAACGCTAGGGGGGCTTATCTGCCTCCGAAACACTGCTCGGGACACAGAAAAACTCCTACTTACAAGTAACCTGTAGTGTTATTGAGAAGGGATCAATATGAGGCCTCATTTCCCCTTGCTAGGCACACGGGAACCCCTGTCTTGAGGTGTCACAATGGTACAGGGCTCACCTTGAAATTAACTCTTTAAATACCGCCTGTTACAACACGGACACTTTGATCTTCCATGACCAAATCAAATGCTTGCATATTAAAATTACATCACAAGCTATCAAAGCAGTAACGTTATACAAAACTCTCCTCAAATATAACATAGAATACGCAGGATAAAAGCTTATAAATCCTTCTCAAGAAGATTTCATTTAAACATGTCAAAAACCCTTTCATGCATACTTGTGATCATTAAACTTTTGCTGTTACTTACTACAAATTTATTTAGGAAAAATCATATAATAAGGGTATTAGATAATAAAACCTCGATCTCCCATAGTCAGCTGAATGCCTAGCAAATTACCACCGCAGTATTCAAAGACGGATTTCTGCAGAGCCTGACTCTCGATACTACTAAGCACAGAACAACTCTGCCTTTTGGTACTATTAAAATGCTATCTTCCCCTTTCCTTAACCTGATGCATTTACCTGTACAACAGAATTTTTTCACATATTGGAATGATACTTTCAATTGACTTTAACAAAACATGTGACACTGACTCAATACAGATGAACTCCAGATGGTCCAAAATGAAACCATTTCTTTTAAACACACAAAATGTTACTGAAATCAAACTGAACAGGATGGCAAAGCACAAGATTTGCAGAAACAACAGATCCTCTATTTTCTCCTACCTAGCTGAGGTCCCTGTTTTGAAATACCATGTTTAATTTTAAGTTCATACTCCACAGTGGGAATAATGATAGGCTAAATCTACCCACACAGACATTTTTGTAAAACTTAAGTTATTTATATTTGAGACATCCACCCACCCATCCAATTGGTGGTGCCAAATATACCAAAAAGGTTTAAAGTAATTTGCTAGGGAGAATGGTGCTAAAAGGCTTGCTGGGCAGATGAATGAAGACACCAGTATATTAAAAACTTCCTGAACATACATGCTAAAATACTTTCATTTTATATATACCAAAGCAGAAAAAAATTTAAATGTCACAGATGAACAAGTGATAGGATGAGCTTTTACAAAACACAGCTAAACACTGTCAAAGGCCATCCCAGCTTCTAGAGACAAAGAAAAAGCAAGGGAGGCACATAATATGTGATGGGCATGTTACTAATATGAATAATGTATAATTCCTGAATACAGGAGGAAATTTCCTAAAGATGAAGTGCACAGAACCAATCCTGGATTAAACAGGAATCATTTATAGCATTTGGAGTCTGGAGTCCCCCTGACAATAGAAATGCTGATAGATAGTTACCTTGTTTAGCTGCTGGATAATACTAACTGGTTAAATATTTCAGGTCTGAGTAAACAGCATGCAAAAAAAGTACAGCTATACTTCTCAAATATAATTCTCATTGTCTTTTCATTTTAGCCTTTAAAAACAATGTTGCTGTACTGGTCTCTACAGAGAAATGTATTCATGAAAGCAGTATTCTGGGCTAAAAAAAAATACCGATACTTCTGAACTTTTCTTAAGGAAAAAAAAATTCAAGATACACTATAAATTCCAAGGAGAATTTGAAGAAAGGTACTGAAAAGTCTAGACAGAATTTTGACCAGCACGACAACAAATACACACTAGAAAGAATTTTGATTTATATTATTACTAAAATAACAAACTTAAATGGAAGGACCATCATAAAACTAAAAAAAAATTCCACTGAATACTTTACCAG
>VXBI01013962.1:0-26413 GCA_013397375.1 Toxostoma redivivum | reverse complement strand
GGCCAATCACTGGGCCATTGGCTTTTAGAGATAACAGTTACATCTGCACCAGTGTCAAAAAGGCCTGTTAAAATTATGTCCCTGCCTTTCAGAGTCACTTTGCATTGGCGTGTGGGATGCTGAGATGTAATACGTTGTGTCTAAAGAATCTGTGGGACTCCTGTTGAACCAAATCCGCCTCCCCTCTGCTCAGAGATCGGGGGGCAGATAGGGATGCTGTCAGGAAAGGTATGACTTCGGCTATATTGGTCCCTGCAGGGAACACACAAGGCAACTGGGGGGTCCAAGCTATGATCTTTATCTCCCCAACCGAGTCAATGACTACGGGCAACACAAACAATCCTGTCATCGAGGAGATGATCTACCTATGAGCA
Organism: Toxostoma redivivum; assembly: GCA_013397375.1. NCBI lineage: Eukaryota > Metazoa > Chordata > Aves > Passeriformes > Mimidae > Toxostoma > Toxostoma redivivum. Next base: position 26,039 of record VXBI01013962.1, on the reverse strand, counting down.
ATGAGTGGTAGCCAGGTGCCAAGGGTCCATAGAGTCCTGTAGGGAGACAGAAAACTGTGCTGTTAGACATTGTTACTGTGTAATCGGTTGATATGTCCAGTCCTGCGCTGCCTGAGGTGGCTGCAGGTAGCTCAAAGATGGTCCAGTGGGTGGGGGCAGGGCCAGTTGAATGCTGAAAGTTGCTCCTGGTTGCTGTGTCGGCTGTGGGATTTGTGTCTGCATGCGTTGATGCCCCGCACTCCAAAAGAAGTTTCCCTGCTGCACTGATTAGTGAAATGAGGGCCTTTCCGACAGCGAGGGCACATATCCGGGATCTTGGATTTTTGTATTCACGCTTTTTTGCAGTCCCTTTTAACGTGCCCAGGTTCCCTGCCACCAAAACAAACCAACTGCTTTCTGGGGACTAATTTGAGGGCAGCAAAAGCGTCAGCTATGCCTTGCCCCACGGCCTGATTGGTGACTGCCATGATGTGCTGCAATGTTCCCAAGCAGTTACAGGCTTTTATCATTTGAAGCAATGTGGGCTCAGGTTCAGGGGGCAGGGATTTCAAGAGGCGCTTACAGTCTTCATTTGAATTTTCTATAGCTAGTTTGAGGAGTATAACCTCCCTCATTATCAATTTGTCTCTCCAGTGCTTGTTTTAATCTGTCCACAAACTGCATATAGGGCTCCTGGGGAGCCTGTTTAATATTTATGAAAGACTGTTGCAGGGTTCTGGCATCAGGAATCTTAAGAAAAGCCAGACGGGCTGCTTCTATGATTCCCTCTAAGGCCTCTCTTGGTAAGGTGACTTGCCCATTAGGATCAGTATGCACCCTTTCCCCCGCTAGGTGGTCAATAGTTAAGGGAGCCAAGGCTTGGTTAGCATGTCCTGCAAATATGACAATTAAGTTTTCTAGTCTTTTTTTCCATTGCGTCATGAATATTGCATATTGCGTCGGTGTAAGCAAAAGATTTGCCAAAGACTTAACATGATGAGGAGTCATGAGGTGAGTAGTGAAAGTTGCTCTTAATAATTACCGAAGTAAGGAGACCCAAAACCATATTCTGCCGCGGTACGGAGCAGTTCCTTAATTTCTGAGTGTCCCGAAGGTTCCCATTGTGGGTTCCCCCCCTCAGGACGAGTCGCATGGGGACAACAAAGATTTCAGCAGCATTATCAAAGTCTCTGTCCTTAAGGGCTTTCTTTTTTATCCGTAACCAATTATTATGCATATTTGTAGAGAATAAAACCAGATAATTTTTGGGGCCGGGGTCGAAAAGGTTGAATTCCCCTTCACTGCTAGAGTCAGTGTCCACCGTGTAAGTGGTAGGAGTTCAGCAGCTCTGGGGTTGCTGGTGATCTAGTGGTGGGACTGTAGGTGGCAACCAGGCTCTAACCCTGGCACTCATGGGGAAGGACGTGTGGACAGGGGACGGGGAGCGCAACCTGGGCGAGTCTCGGTCCTGCATGGTTGTTACCATCGTCTCAGAGGTAGCTTCACAGGCAGTCTCACTCCCCTCCTGCTTCTTAATCGTGTCCATAACTGCCCTCCATGCAGGAAGCATTTGCAGCTCTGGCTGGTGGCCAGGGAGAATGGCCAGGTAGTAGAGCTTAATGCCAACCTTGTCCCAGTAGCAGAGAGTGAAAATAGAAGAAGGGGTGGTATCAGGAAAGATGCGTGACACCCATTGTAGAAGTGACTTAAGGTCGTGCTTGGGGTTGGGGAGCCATGCTTGCCTAGAACAGCGAGCATGGTTTTATAGACGTCTGTCTCCTTGGAAATGTCCTGTCACAGCGTTTATTTCCCCCGGCTCACCTGTCACATAGCAGCAGGACAGGTGATTGTGGGCCCAGACGTGGTTCTCTCACCGACATGATCAGCTCTGGGGGCTCGCCAATTGCTGCCAGGTAGGCCAGTTCTTCTCCTCACAAAGAAGCATCAATTATGGATGACAGAGAGAGAGGGGGACTACTGATTCGTGATCAGAATTGGAATTTTACTGTGAGTTACCTATGCCTACATACCATTCTCAGGAAGGCTAGTAATTTTCTACTACACTCATTTAGCCAAAATCACACAAACCTTACATTTCTACTTAGTTACATCTTATTTCCCATAAGCCAGACTCGATCCAATCTTCTTGTAATCTTCAAAGCTCTATTTGCTCTGCAAATGCCAATCAAATCCACAGTACTATCAGTCTCAGTTACCACAATTTTGTGGATATGCAGTGACTACACACCATGAGGTAACCAAATTGGGGACATTCCCCTTTGATATTTTGCTTCAGAGAGCAGAACTAATTGTACTCACTTGAGCATTGGAACTGAATAAAGGGAAACGAGTTAACATTTGGAATGATTCAGAATATGCCTTTGGAGTCGTACATGCACATACAGGGCCATCTGGAATGAAAGAGGCCTTTTGACATCTCAAGGCACATCAATCAAAAATGGAAAACAAATCTTGGATTTACTTGAAAGTGTCCAGGAATCAGCAGAAGTTGCCATCATGCATTGTAGAGCACACCAAGTATGTAAGACCAAACCAGAATAGGGGAATCATTTAGGCAATAAGGCTGCCAAAGAGGCTGCAGAGAAAGGCATATTAGAAAACAAAGTTTTATCTTTAATACCCTTGCCAGAGATGCCTCTCCCAGTAGAGAAAACAGAGTATAGTGCTAAGGACTGTAAATTATTTGAAACCTTAGAAGTAAAATTTGATCCGAAAGGCTGGGCAGTTACTCCAACCAGGCAAATAGTAGTCCTTGAACAGGTCTTGTGCGAAATAGTGGATCACGAATACAAAGCCACTCATTGGAGTACTGAAAAACTTTTGAAACATTTGCAAAAAAAATCTATAATTGGGTCTTAAGTGGCTCAGATTGTACAATCAAGAATCCAACTATGTATAGTTTGTAAAAGAAACAACCCTAACACATCTAACAAAGTAGTGCTAGGATCCATAAAATCTGGAAATGTTCTGGGTGAATACTGCCAGATTGATTTTAATGAATTGCCCAGAAAAGGGTGATAAAAATCCCTCCTAGTTTTGGTGGATACCTTTTTTGGGTGGCCAAATGTCTTCCCTTGTCACACCAACCAGGCTAAGGAAGCGACTAAAATAGTGTTTAATCAAATAATACCTACATTCGGGGTACCTTTAGGAACATCATCTGACAGAGGTTCCCACTTTATTGCAGAAGTGGTACAACAGGTTAGGAAAGCCTTGGGAATAGCTTGTGATCTTTGTATTTCTTATAGGCCCCAAACTAGTGGCAAAGTAGAGTAAATGAATTATACAATCAAATTGGAATTAGGTAAAATACGTCAGGAAATCTTAACATGGGTCCAAGCCTTGCCTATTGCTCTACTTTAGAATTCAGCCACAGGGCACCAGCAAAATAAGCCCCTATGAGCTGCTATATGGTCGACCCTACCAAGTACCACACATTCCAGGAAACACACATAAAAGGAGGGGTCAATTTGAATAATTGCCTCATTTCTCTTAGTAAAACTTTACAGGATTTGCAGCAAGCAGTGATCTCCAGACCGACGTGACTGGACACACCAGCACATGTGTTCCAAATAGGAGATTGGGTCTACTTGAAAGACTGGGGCACCGCTCTGCTCCAGCCAAAGTGGAAGAGACCTTTCCAAGTACTATTGACAACTTTTACTACACTGAAACTGGACAGAGTAAAATCATGAATACATCATTCCAGAACTAAAAGGGATGAAGCCCCTTGGTTAATCAAACAGCTGTCTGAGAAAAAACAAGATGCCTAAGTCTTGTTTTGCTATCCTGACAACAGTTAATTCAGCCTTGATTTGGGAGAAAAATTTCCATCTATATTTATTGATGCTGTTTTGGTTTTTGCCTTTTTTTCTTTTATATGTTCTCCGTATTCTTCACACATATATTTGTAGCTCTGTAGCCTATTGTACTAGTGGCTAATTTTCCCAGCAATTTTCCACGGCCTTTCCCTAGGCAGAAAGACAAAACAAATTCCAGAGCTCTAAGCCCTGGGGGATACAAGGCCCCAGTGCTATCTTAGTTCTTCCCGGCTACCAAGGCCAAGAACAACTCATCAAGATAGATTTTCATGGGCAAAGTACAGCTAGTGCCGAGGGGGGGCTCCAGAGAAGGGGCTTGACCTGGAGGAAAATTGCATCACCACTTGTCCTCCTAATTGGTGCTTTTTATCAATTATGCTAATTTCCTAAAACCTATAAAAATGTACTCACCCCTGGGGGAGTGGGCTTTTGTGGACATCTTTCCATAACTGCCCCTGAAGGCCTTAAAGTAAAAATGCACTTTTATATTGCCTCCTTACTAAAATTATCTCAAGTTTCCTTTCCAGGTTGGGAAAAAGGCAACCATTTTACTAAATGTGATCCAAGTGTCGCACAAAAACGGGAGAAATTAATACTCGTAGAACAGAAGAGTGTAGCCTTGGGAGAAGTAGATAAAGGATGTAACTTAGGCAAACAGAAGTCATGCAATATGCAAGCAGGATGCCAGCTCTGCTCTGCAAGAGTGACAAAACAGAAGTTATGTAAAGCAATGATATTTTGCTTATTCAAAAGTGAGGGAATAGCCACCTAGAAAGAACACTGGACATTGAAGACCACCAAAGACCCCAAAGAACCATATAAGGACTTCTGATAAGGAGTGAGACTATTTATAATAAAGTAATACATATACATCAAGAAAGTGGGGATAGCTAATGAATCTGTAATCAGTGTGTGTGATAAAAACTCTGTTTGCCTGATGTTCGGGGCACTCAGAAGAAGGATCTTCTGAGTGACCAGCATGCTGCAATAAAGAATACCTGCTTTCTAATACTCAAAACTGTGTTAGAAAGTTTCTATCTGGCCGATTTTGGTATTAAAACATCAGGACATCTAGGAAGCGATACAACATAGAGATGGACTTGTGATCAAGGGGTGGACCTGACCATGGAGGCTATCACACAGGTTAATCATGAATGTGCTGCAAAATTAAGGGAGCTATGCAAGTGAAATCTTCCTGGAATAGAGGGCAATGGATGGGTTTCTGATATGGTGAGGCCTGGCAAATTGACTACATTGGACCACTGCCATGAACACGCCATGGCAAGAGCTGAATACTCACCATGCACCTACTGGTTGGCTGGATACATATCCAGTTATTACCCAGTTAAACCATGCTACTGCGCAAAACACCATCTTAGGCCTTAAGAGACACATTTTGTGGTGACATGGTACCCCAGAAAGAAGAGTCAGACAATGGGACTAATTTTCAAAATAACCTTATCACCCACAAGCCTCTGGAAAGATTGGGAGGTATAATGGACTGCTGAAGACTATGTTAAGAGCATTAGGCAATGGAGCATGGAAGCATTGGGATGAAAATTTAGCAGAAGCCACTTGGCTGCTTAACACCAGAGGATCTGCTAACCGCCCTGGTCCAGCCCAAACAAATCCCCTATGCACTGTGAGAGAAGATAAGGTCCCCATACTACACATAGGGAAGTGGCTGGAGAAGTCAGCGTGATTTTCTCCTCCCATGGGAAAAGGCAAACCTATTTGTTGGATTGTCCAAGGATCAGGGCGTACTTGGTGGGTAATGCAGAAGGACGGGGAGACCTGATGTGTGCCTTGAGAAGATTAAACCTTGCAGGATAATAATCTATGATGTGAGATGGTGATGTGAGATGTATGTTGCACAAAGTAAAGTAGCAGAAATTACATGAACTGAGAAAGAGTGAATTTAGTGAGGAGCAAGGAGTGCAACAGTGACCTGAGCCAGGCCAGTGTCAGTGCCCAATGACTGAGTAGGCTGTTTCTCCTGTCCTGTCTCTCCAATATTCTCCCCTACCCCATCAATAGGCTGGGGGCAGGAAAGATCCTGGGAGGGAACACAACTAGGCCAGCTGACCCAAACTAACCAAAGGGATATTCCATACCATATTATGTCAGCTCAGATATAAAAGCTAAGAAGAGGAGGAGGAAGGGAGGGTATTTGTTATTTACAGTGTTTGCCTTTTGGAGGAACCACTACATGTGCTAAAGCCCTGCTTCCTGGAAAATAGCCTGTTATGGTGCATCCACCCCCTTTTTCAGGCCTCACTGCAATCTGAGAAATGATTGTTAGGCCTCGGCCTTGACAAACAGCACCTGAGCTCAGCTCCTCTTGAGCTTATCAGAAACACTGTCTGCTCCCAGGAACTGCTGCTGTCTAATGATGAGTTCCTGTTTTCTTTATGAACAGCCTTGGACCCTATTTTTCTTGCCTGAACCGCATAACATCCTTGTTCTCACACTTTCAAAGAACGTGTCCTGGCTCAAAGTATGGCCAGAATGAAATACTGTTCTGGCTAAAGCCCACTCTCTTGAAGCCCTATCAACAGCAGTCCAAAATGAGACCCTTTGAGCTCTTCTGGACCACAATGGGCTGTGACCAGCAACCTCCCTCTGAGTGGGACACCTCTCAGAGCCAGTGAACTCTCAAGTTTGCTGAACTCAGAGAACTGCTCAACAATGAGTCCTAGGCCAACACTCCCACTCCTTAAGGCTCAACCCTTTGCCTGTTGTTGATGCAAAAGCATCTGAAGTGAGTATCTCACTACCTTTGATGGGAATTTTTCTCAGGTACCTTGCACTGGCCTTTTATGTCTGTGTGCATACATGAGTGCATATGCTATAGCAAATATGGGAGAAATGCTGCTCTCTTATATGTTGTTACGGTAACAGGTGTTGGTGTAAGGAAGGAGTTAAACAGAGAACAACAGCAGCAGGGCCAGCAGTGGCAGCATCTCTCTGACAAAGTGTGTACCTGAGACAGAACTGGAAGAACAAGTTTCTACTTCTACTTCAACACAGAACTGTACACTCTTACTGTCCTTTACCATGGCTTTGGAGAGAACAATGGACAATGTCAAGAGCACAGATTTATTGCAAGACTGTGATTATGTCTGTAAGCATTAACCAAAAAAAAAAGCTCTTAGGAGTAAAGATATATATACTGATGCTTCCGAATAAAATCTCAGATTCACTCTCTCTCTGCTGGTGGGTGTAGTCCCTTCATGTATCATANCGCTTGCCCCGCGCCCACTGGCTCCTTCCCACCGGTGCCGCGATACCCCCACACACACTACTCCTCCCCCAGATAGTTCTTGGCTCATTTCTGTTTTGATTTACTGGATTTTGTTGTTTGGGGATTATTTTTCTTTTTTCCTTAGTGTGCTTTAACTGTCTGGTAAGTAGTAGAGTGAACCTTGCCAATGAACTTTGTCATGCTGTCACTTAGTATTAAATCTGGTTTCTACTGATATCCTTGCCAGTGATTTTTAGAGCAATCTTAAACACTCATTCGTAACAATTTTGCCTAGTTGTGGCAGGATGGCAAGTAATAAGTCCAAGCCCTAAGTTCTCAGACAAATGGGCTCAGGATAATTTGTATGACCAAGAAGCTGTGAAAGAACATTTAAAAGTTGCAAGATGCTGTTCAAAGAACGGGAAAGATAAAGAAATTATGTGTAAAATGCTAGGCACCTGTCTAGAAGCTGCTTGCCAATACCGTAAAGATATTAAAGAGAAACAAGAACTAAAAACTAAAGTGGAAACTAGGAAAACAAATTATTGTTGTCCTTGCAAATAGAACAGATGAGACTGTTACAGGTGGAACAGAAAGAGAAACAAAAGCTGGGAGAAAAAGTGGAGCTGATGCTTATGCAGGTTCCAAAACCTGACATTGTGCAAATTGGAAAATTAATTGCATCTCCTGAAGATTGGGATGGTAACATAGGGGGTGATCTCAGTGATAATGAACTAGGGGAAGATGATTTTTTATGTCCTTACGATTCTGTGTACGAAGCCAGACTCATTATAAAAACTGAGATAACCACTGGACTTTGGGGTAGACAGGGAAATCATACCGAAAAAACAACCTTGTTTGATCCAATTCAGATGGCTAATTTACAAGAACACTATGTCTGTAAGCCAGGTGAAACTGAATATTTGTGGCATTTGTTTAACTGGAGGAGACCGAATCCTATAGAACGGTGAAGAGGCCAATGGGTTCTGGGGTCCTGATGTTATGTTGTCTTCTGGTCTTCTTCCCCCAAATGATCCCCATTAAATAGCAAGCAGGGTGGCATACTGGACTGGCAGAATGGATGTGCAGGAAAGAGGAGAGCCTCTGGTAATATCTATTGATTCTTTGTCTGAGCTCCCCCCTCTATTACAAAAGCTGCCTGTGTCCAAGCCATGCATGAGCATCAATCTATTGATGCTCCTATTACTGCAGCTGTGGCCTTTAGTATGTTAAAGCCACTAATTAAGGGGGCCCCTGCCTTACTCAAACCCTACGTTATTGCAAAACAATGAAGAGATGCAGCCTTTAATGCATAATTGGTTAGAGGTGTGACAGCAGCCTTAAACCCTAGGGAAATCCCCACCTGGGCAGAACTAATGCATATCATAAATCATGTTCAAGAGATGGGATGGAATGATCTCCCCAGTGATACCAAACACTGGCTGTAATGTCAGACAAACTAACTATTCATGGGAACCAGGACTTACAGATCATTCGCCTAAAAATCAGAGGTGTAAAGAGTTATATAATTAAGCACTGTCACTAGGTATTCCAAAAGCTCCACTTCAGAGACAGTATATTAGCACTATCCAGAGCCTAATTAATGCATTTCTGAGATGANTGGCTCCCGTCCGTCTCTCCACCGTCGGCAAAAGCGGGGCTCTCACAAAGGAGCCGAAATCCCTCTCCTCCCGAGAGCGGGAACGTGCCTGTTACCACCAGGACGTCTTTCTAAAGACGCTTCTCTGGAAGGTCGTGGCACCCGCGCTTGCCCCGCGCCCACTGGCTCCTTCCCACCGGTGCCGCGATACCCCCACACACACTACTCCTCCCCCAGATAGTTCTTGGCTCATTTCTGTTTTGATTTACTGGATTTTGTTGTTTGGGGATTATTTTTCTTTTTTCCTTAGTGTGCTTTAACTGTCTGGTAAGTAGTAGAGTGAACCTTGCCAATGAACTTTGTCATGCTGTCACTTAGTATTAAATCTGGTTTCTACTGATATCCTTGCCAGTGATTTTTAGAGCAATCTTAAACACTCATTCGTAACAATTTTGCCTAGTTGTGGCAGGATGGCAAGTAATAAGTCCAAGCCCTAAGTTCTCAGACAAATGGGCTCAGGATAATTTGTATGACCAAGAAGCTGTGAAAGAACATTTAAAAGTTGCAAGATGCTGTTCAAAGAACGGGAAAGATAAAGAAATTATGTGTAAAATGCTAGGCACCTGTCTAGAAGCTGCTTGCCAATACCGTAAAGATATTAAAGAGAAACAAGAACTAAAAACTAAAGTGGAAACTAGGAAAACAAATTATTGTTGTCCTTGCAAATAGAACAGATGAGACTGTTACAGGTGGAACAGAAAGAGAAACAAAAGCTGGGAGAAAAAGTGGAGCTGATGCTTATGCAGGTTCCAAAACCTGACATTGTGCAAATTGGAAAATTAATTGCATCTCCTGAAGATTGGGATGGTAACATAGGGGGTGATCTCAGTGATAATGAACTAGGGGAAGATGATTTTTTATGTCCTTACGATTCTGTGTACGAAGCCAGACTCATTATAAAAACTGAGATAACCACTGGACTTTGGGGTAGACAGGGAAATCATACCGAAAAAACAACCTTGTTTGATCCAATTCAGATGGCTAATTTACAAGAACACTATGTCTGTAAGCCAGGTGAAACTGAATATTTGTGGCATTTGTTTAACTGGAGGAGACCGAATCCTATAGAACGGTGAAGAGGCCAATGGGTTCTGGGGTCCTGATGTTATGTTGTCTTCTGGTCTTCTTCCCCCAAATGATCCCCATTAAATAGCAAGCAGGGTGGCATACTGGACTGGCAGAATGGATGTGCAGGAAAGAGGAGAGCCTCTGGTAATATCTATTGATTCTTTGTCTGAGCTCCCCCCTCTATTACAAAAGCTGCCTGTGTCCAAGCCATGCATGAGCATCAATCTATTGATGCTCCTATTACTGCAGCTGTGGCCTTTAGTATGTTAAAGCCACTAATTAAGGGGGCCCCTGCCTTACTCAAACCCTACGTTATTGCAAAACAATGAAGAGATGCAGCCTTTAATGCATAATTGGTTAGAGGTGTGACAGCAGCCTTAAACCCTAGGGAAATCCCCACCTGGGCAGAACTAATGCATATCATAAATCATGTTCAAGAGATGGGATGGAATGATCTCCCCAGTGATACCAAACACTGGCTGTAATGTCAGACAAACTAACTATTCATGGGAACCAGGACTTACAGATCATTCGCCTAAAAATCAGAGGTGTAAAGAGTTATATAATTAAGCACTGTCACTAGGTATTCCAAAAGCTCCACTTCAGAGACAGTATATTAGCACTATCCAGAGCCTAATTAATGCATTTCTGAGATGACATGACAAAAATCAGGGAGAAAATATTCTAAACACACAGACACCAACACTGGTATGACTCCCGGGAAGAATAGTAACCCTTTTTCTTCCCGAAATTGGGACTCAAAAAACAAATAAAATCCGGATGGCATCTGGGCCTGCCAGTCCAGCAAGTAGAAGCTTATCAATGGATAGATAACAATAGCCCATATATTCTGCTTCCAGTTGGTCCCCTTTGTCAAATAACCAAATTTCTAATAGATACAGGAGGACAATTTCGATATTAAGACAGCATGATGCCAAAAAGCTGGGTGTGCAAGTCGGACGGCAGAGTAAAAATCACTGGAGTAAACAGAGCAAGTGATATGTGTAAAACTGCTAAGGTTTATTTATGGCTACTGGGGAAGAAACACATATCTTCTACTCACTTTGCAATTAAAAATCACAGTGAAAATATTCTGTGCTTTGATGTTGTTGTGGTTTGACACTGGCCCAACACCAGGCACCCATGAGAGTCACTTGCTCACCCTCCCCTGCCACAGCTGGGCAGAGTAGGGGAAAAAAACTCGAACACTTTATGAGTGGGATAAGGACCAGGAGAAATATTTCAAGGGCAAAACAGGCTCAAATTAAGCTGCAAAGTGAATTTATTACTAACAGAATCAGAAGAGGAAAATGAGGAGTGAAATAAGCCCTTAAAACACCTTCTCCCCTCAGCCCCTCCCTCCTTCCCACTGACAGTGCAGGGAGACAAGGCTTGGGGGTTTTGGTAAGTTCATCACCAAGATTTTCTTTCACTGCTCAGGAAGTCCTTCCCCTGTGAGACCATGGGGTCCCACCCACAGGAGACAGTTCTCCATTAACTTCTCCAGCGTGGGTCCACTCTCACGAGCAGCAGCCATACTGCACCTGCTGCAACATGAACTTCCCCCATGGGCAGACAGCCCTGCCAAAACTGCTGTGGTGTGGGTCTCTCCACAGGGTGCATTCCTCCAAGGACAGGCTGCTCCAGCCTGGAAGCAGGGGCCCCCTCTTCAATGGGTCTTCCACTGAATCACAGCCTCCTCCAGGCATCCAACTGCTCCAACATGGGCACCTCCTCCACAGGCTGTAGGTGGATCTCTGCATTCCCTGTGGACCCATGGACTGCAGGGAGACAGCCTGCTTCACCATGATCTTCACCATGGCCTGCAGAGGAATCCCAGCTGCGGTGCCTGGAGCACATCTTCCCCCTCCTTCTCCACTGACCTTGGTGTCACCATGTAGTATTCCCTCACACTGATAAAGTGGGTCTGATAAGAGGAGGACTGGCCCCTAATAAAAGTAAGGATTAACTGCCTGAAGTATCTCAAACCAGCCAAAACTAGCTTTGTGGTCTAGAGAAATGCCAAGGATCCAAGGAGCATGTGCGAAGAACAGAGGTAAAAAGTTCCACGCAAAGAAGAGGAGCTTACTTCATCTGAAACCCCCTGGCCCATGACCACCAGAAGCCACTGCACAGATGCACCTAAGAAGAGCCAAAGGCAGGGACTATAGAAATTATTTCCCAGAACTCATTATAATAAAACCCCTCCTTTTCGGGGAAAGTATGTATAGGCTGTGTCGCAATTATCTTGAATATGTAACATCTTTATGTTTAAAGGCACAGTAAATCACCACAGTGGGTGTGCACATTTGTAGTAAAGAGGTCCCCTGTGCACCCAGCACTAAATAAAACATACCTACTTTACAATCTCACTGGTTTTAGAATCTTTACCCCACATGTCAGTTGGAGAGCCAGGCAGGAGGCTCTCTGCTCGGCTGCATGATCAACTGTGGAGCGGACATCCTAGGCGTGCCCGGAGCACTTTCTCAGAGAAACTCCTCTCCCAGCCACTCACTGTGGGAGCAGAGAACGATTTTCTGTGGCTGCAGGCAAACGGTATGTTCAACAAAGGAGGGGGCCAGTAAGTCGTAGGGGACACCTGTGCTTGACTGGGGCCGCTAATAAACCACCCAGAGACATCTGGCATATGGCATGGTCTCCATATAGGAGGACGGTACCCTGTATGTTGGTCGGATTTGCTGACCAATAGGATGGCCACTTGTGATCTTGGGGGTAGATCGAGCAAATCCGGGGTCACCACTGCATCCCAGCATTGGGAGCCACGATGGACCTGGTAATGACTGTATAAGAAGCAGGAGAAGAGAACCCTTTTAAACGATTACTTAGATAATATTCGCAGCTATTGGAGGGGTACTAAGTAAAATGATAATTGGATGTTTAATTTGTGTAATTTATAAATGCCTGGGTATTTAATGTTAACTATTTAAAATGTGTTTCATTTTTGTGTGTGTGTGTTTGAGATGCATCACCACTGCAGAGCGAGTGAGAGCCCTAGTCTGAGGTTCTGTGACCCTGTGAGGGGGCGCGGCCAGAGGCAGGCAAAGCGCTTAAAACATTTTATATGGTGTGTCCGGTACCACAAACAGTTTGTATACCTATAACACCAAGAAACTATAGATCCAAGTCATAACCAACAATATATTAAGGTAGCTTTGAAACTAGCGAATGTGTATCTATGTGACAGGCTGCTTTAATAGCCAGGAAATCTAAGATAGCTGAGAAAAGAACTGGGATAAGACTATAAGAAAGTGTACTAAGAAATTCTCATAGAGACTAGGAGTCACAAGTAAAACCCCAAAGGGAACAAAAGGATGGGGAAGAGCCAGAATAAAGAAGTCCCATGAAAAAGCCCTTTAGGTTGCATATTAATGCATTGGAGAGAGATAGTTGACTCAGGGGGCACAGAAAATAAAAGCATTCTTATTAAATGTTGCAACCAGTAGTGGCCGTTGTACAAATTAAAGGATGGGGCAAAATGGCCATTTAATGGAACAATTAATCATAACACCATTTTGCAGTTAATGTTGTTCTTAAGGAGGGAGGGAAAATGGGATGAAGCGTCATATGCGGATATGTTTTTCACCCTCTGAAACCATCCAGAATGGCAGAAGGACTGTGAGATTGTGCCACCACAAGACCCTCTTGTGCTCGCCCTCGAGAAGGAAAATAACAAAAGAATTTAAAAGTAAATTGGTGTTGCTCAGTGTGCAGTATTGGCCAACAGTGCACTAGAATAGATAAAATTCACCAGGTACCAGAACAAGATCCAACTGATCTGCTAAAGCCTCTCCCTCAATCACAGGAACAAGATACTGACTCAGATGAAACCCTCCCCCCCTCCCCCAGTTAGCCCTGTGTCTTCCTGCACCAGAAAAAAGTCGGCCCCAGTGGTCATGCAGGCACCTCTCTGGGAGGCAGTAGGACCTGAAAGGAGGGACGATGCTATTTAAGGTACCTTTTTTTACCACCGATCTGGAGGCATGTAAGATGGTTGCCAGAGACTACTGGAATGATCTGATAAGTACATCCAAACACTTCCAGTTTACAGTAAAGCAACACAGTCCTGGTTGGAATGACATACAACTATTATTAGAACATATGACTGAAACAGAAAAACAATTAATTCTAAAAACTGTGGGACATTTGGCTGAGGATTATTATAAAACCATGGGGGAAGACATCAAAAAATATCTCCCCCTCCAAGACCCAAAATGAGATGTGAACAGGTCTGCACATATAGAAAAATTACAGGCATACCAGGGGTGGATCTCAAAAGGAATGAAAAGGGCCATTCTCAAAACCATAAATTTGTCAGCATTATACATAATCAAACAAGGTCCCTCTGAGTCACCATCCAAATTCCTAGATCAGCTGAGGGACACAATGCGCTGCAATACACCACTGGACCCCGGGTCAGAGGTAGGAATATGACAACTAGTTTCTTTGTACCTGGGCCAGTCTACAGGAAATGTTAGGCGCAAGCTTCAAAAACTGCGTCCTGCAGAAAGCAGGAACCTAGAAGTGTTGCTAGATGAAGCGTAGAGAGTGTTTAGTAACAAGGAAGAAAATTACAGATGGGGACAAAGAAAGGTGGTGGCAGTCATCAGGGAGGAAGGAGAAAGAAAACCTAGATGAGGACTGCCCCAATTAGGCAAGAATCAATGTGCATTATGCAAAAGATTTGGTCACTATAAAGGCAAATATCTGGAAAAACAAAAGGATAAGGAGATGGGAGAGAAATAACCAGAAAAGGAAAATAGCGGCCCCTGTAGAAGACTGACAGGCACCTAAGGAATCCACCCTAGCATATCCACTGGTTATAACGAAGTTAAGGAAAAAACAAATGAAAGTAGAATTTTTGGTTGACACAATGGCAACGTACTCAGTTTTAAACCAAGCTTTGATGTCCCTAGAAAATTATTATATCATGGTAAAAGGTGCAACTGGTCAAAGTGAAAAGGCGTATTTTTGTGAACCTCTAAGATATAAACTGGGAAAACAATGGGACATCCACAAATTTTTGCATTCGAATGGGAAAACCCTAAAATTGGGTGTAAAACCCAGCTTACTTAGACTGTGCTACCACAAAGATACAAGAACAGCCCTACTATATTCAGCAATCAACTAGCAAAAGATTTTGAGTCCTAGGAGGCCCCATCTAAAAAAGGGAAGCTGTTACAATATGTAAATAATATCCTGATTGCGACCAAGACAAAGGCAACCCTGACCTAGACGGTGAGTCTGCTAAATTTCTTGAGGCTCCAGGGATATCAAGTATCTAAGAAGAAGGCCCAAGTAATGCAGTGGGAAGTAATTTATCTAAGATATGAGATCAGTGCCGGGGAAAGAACTTTGGGACAAGCCTGAAAAGAGGCAATATGCCAAACCCCAAGACCACAAACAGTGAAGAGTTACAAACTTTTCTGGAGATGACTGGGTGGTGCTGGCTATAGATCTACAACTATAGACTGCTGGTTAAACCCCTATATGTGCTCACAACCGCTGAACGAAAACACCTTCAATGTGATTAAGGAGCTATATAAGCCTTTGAGTCACTGAAAAAGGCCCTGATGTCAGCTCCAGCCTTGGGAATCCCAGATGTGAATAAACCATTTTTTCTTTTCCCACGAGAAGCAGGGGATTTCCCTAGGAATACTAGCACAGGATCTGGGCCCGTATCGCTGAGCAGTGGCTTACTTTTCTAAACAACTGAACGCAACTGCCAAAGGTTGGCCTGGATGTTTGTGAGCAGTCACAGCCGTAGTACTAAACATCCAGGAGGCCTGAAAATTTACTCTGGGACAAAAAATTACTGTGTTCGTGTCCCATACAATATCTGCAGTACAAGAAATGAAAGGTGGGCATTGGCTTTCCCCACAAAAATTTTTAAAATATCAGGCTACAATGGTAGAACAAGACGATGTGGAAATCGTAGTGTCTAACATTGTCAATCCAGTCTCTTTCCTCAGTGGAAATACAGGGGAACCAGTGCATCATTACTGTCTAGAAACCATTGAAGCGACATATTCGAGCCATCCAGACTTAAAAGATAGTCCTACAGAGAACACAGAAAACTAGTTCATGGATGGAAGCAGTTATGTCCTAAGTGATAAAAGACACACTAAATACGTCATCATCACCAGTCAAGAAAAAATAGTCAGGACCTTTGCCCATCAATACCTCTGCACAAAAGGCAGAAATAATTGCTCTAACCCGTGCCTTAGAACTAGCCCAAAGCAAAACTGTGAATATCTATACAGACTAAAAATATGCCTTTAGAGTCGTACATGCACATAGAGCAACCTGGAAGGAAAGAGGATTATTAAATTCACAGGGCAAAAACATCAAACATGCAGAAGAGATCCTGGAACTGTTAGAGGCAGTCCAACTCCCTAAGAAAGTGACAATCATGTGCATCAAGGCACACCAAGAAGTAAGCTTGGAATTAGAAAAAAGAAATAAGCTAGTGGACAGAGGCAAAACAGACAGCCAAAGGAGAGTTAAAAACAGGAGGAGCTTTGATCCCTGATGGGCAAATCTCCCTGGAAAGTAAGCCAGAATATACCAAAGAGGATAAAAAATTCATTACAGACTTAGAAAGGGCATATAATAAAAAAGGGTGGTGTTGAGGGTTGTTTTTTTTTCCTTTTCCTCTGCCTGTGGAATTTTTCCCATTGACATGCTAAGAAGCACTGATGGCTAAGTTCTTGAGACGGGGAGGGGGAACTTCTCTGGGTTTTGGGAGTTTCTCTCAGAGGGAAGAGGACACCATAAGATTTAGAAGCAGGTAAAAGGAGAGTGGGGGCAGTTGCCCTCTCTCATTAACTCTTGGCGTTGGAGGAGGAGGGTTGCCACTACCACTGTCATAGCCCAGCCGGAAGCTGTCTTCTTCTGCTGCTGGATCCCTCACCCTTGCCCTGCTAGGACACCCTGCCATTTCAGCTTGCTGTTCCTGAGCGTCCTGCTGGAGCAAGGGTCGTGAAGCAAAGCCTCTCTTTTCCATCCCTTCCTGTCTCGGACACACCCACCATTACCTCGTGCTCCCCGAGTTCATGCCACAGCGCCCCCTGCAGACGCGCAGGGATCATCGCACCTGACCTGTCCACCAGATGCCTGCCAGCGCTCCCTGCCGTCTGTGATGGTAACTGCACCAAAGGGGACAGTGCCCGAGGCCAAAAGAACTGTTACTGGGTTCCTGGTTCTGTTTGTTATTAATTCCATAGTTGTTGTTTTGTTTGCCTTGTCATACATACTAGTAAAAAACTGTTATTCCTATCCCCATATCTTCGCCTGAAGGCGCCTTAATTTCAAAATTATACTAATTCAGAGGGAAGGGGTTTACTTTCTCCATTTCAAGGGAGGGTCCTGCTTTCCCTAAAAGACACCTGTCTTTCAAATCGAGATAGGTGGGCTCTCCCCCCACAAGAAAAAGTGATCATTTCTTTCTATTTAATATGGTCTTTGGTTAGGAAAGAACAATTTAAAAAGGCACTGGGGGGCAGAAGCCCTATACAAGCACCTAATTAGAGAAATTATAGCTAGAAACTTATACACCACTGTAAGACAAGTAACTCAGCAATGTGATCTTTGCCTCCAGACTAACCCCAAAAATACCCCCAAACCAGAAATAAGCAAAACTGAGAAAAGAAACGGGCCTGTGCACCAGTAGCAGATTGATTTTTCAAAACTCCCAAGAAAAGGGGGGTACAAATATTTACTAACTGATACCTTTTCAAGTTGGCCAGAAGCATTCCCTACCAGAACAACCAAGGCTCGTGAGGTAACCAAAATACTAATACAAAAGATAATACCGCTCTTAAGGGTTTCAGCAACCATGTCTTCTGATAGAGGATCACATTTTATCTCAAAAGTAGTACAGCAAATCAGCTGCCATTTAGGTATCAATTAGCAACTTCATACCCCATATCGCCCTCAGTCAATGATCAAGTAGAAAAAATGAACCACTTGATCAAACAACAGATTGCGAAACTAGGTCAGGAAACTAACTTAGCCTGGCCTCAGTCTCTAGCACTCTTGCACATACGAACTAGGCCAAAGGTAAAAGTAGGGCTGAGCCCTTTTAAAATCTTATATGGAAGACCCTATAGAATACAAAAAGAAATGTCCACACAAGCTGGGGATGAAATCATGGCCTCCTACATAGTGACATTAGGCAAACAACTCAGCAAAATTGAGAAATACGTAGTTGAGACTCGAAGTAAGAGTTTAGATAGGCCTGTGCATAACATACAACCTATGGATTATGTATATGTAAAGTTTCTTGCAAAGAAAACTCTAGAGTCACAGTAGAAAGGACCATTTCAGGTATTCCTTACTTCTTTTACCGCAATCAAGATTAAAGAACAGAATGCCTAGATCCATCGCTCCAGAGTAAAAAAGTCTTGTAAGACTACATGAAGAATAAAACAGGTGCAACCTAGAAAGTTACACTTTTCACACTTTTAGCCTTAGGATATAGGTAATATAATAACTTGTTCATACAACTTACCCATAACCTAACAAATACTCTAAACCTATCTAACTGTTAGGTGTGCCCTGCTCTTCCCAAAGGTGATATACAATTTCCTTTCTTTAGAATACCAGTGTCTTATGATAATTGGAGCTGGGCATATGATAACTGGAATAATTCCACCTTGCCTACAAGAGAAGATATCTAAAAAGTACCAATGTCTTGTGCCAATGGCCAACAAGAGACTAAGCTCCCTACTGGAAAAATTATGTTACAATTTTGAACCCCCATTGCCAGAGAAAAATATAACAGATTTAAAATATTCTTACAGACCTAAGGATGTCCCCCCTTTAAAATTCAATTTACAAGTTTTAAGAAAACCGGTCTTTATAAAACAAAAAAATAAAACTGCTCCAAAGGTTAGAAACTTTAATTTTAACCTGAGCACTATTAATAGAACTAAATGTACTAAACAAAGCAATCATTCTTCAAAAGGTCCCCTCGCAGTTAGAATAAGACTACAGCATAATTACACATATGATTGTGTACCTAATGAATTATAGTAATGTAGAGACAGTCGAGCCAGAAAGTCCTTGCCCCATTACTAGGATGGAACTTGTACTTTAAGGTATGTGATTCCCCAAGATTCCATATTCAACCACTCTCATCCACCTCCAAGAATAATTAGAACCCACTAAAGAAAAACACGTAGTGTCCCATCTAATAATCTTATAAAAATGCCTTCAGGCTTTCACAGTTCTGTACGCTATGTTTCAAACATAGTGTTAGTAAATTTTAAAAAGCTATAATAAACATCACAGTCAGAGAAGCTTAAAAACTTGACAATAGATGCCCTTCAGGGACTCCAAACAGAAGTATCATCCCTAAGCAAAGTAGTAATACAAACCCACATGGCCTTAGATCTTTTAACTGCAAAAGAAGTATGTATAATAATAAATCAAACCCATTGTTCTTATATAAACCAAGAAAAATGGGTTGAAACAGACATACATCAGATTTGGGAAAAGACTAAAATTTTGCATATAGCAACCCAAGATGCCACCTCATGAGGCTTTACCAACATATGAGAAAAACTTAGATCTTAGCTCCCTAACCCTCATTAGTTAAGATAGTTGTTTGCAACAATAGTTGGCATATTAGTCTTAGCCCTAATAATTCTTATGTTGGTTAAGTGTTCTCTGTGGTGCCTCCAGGTACCAAAAAATCATATAGCAATTAGAAAAAACATCAACTTTACCAGAAAATAAAATCAAATAAGTACTTTAAAAGTATGTTAGATAAAGAATCTGTGTGTTAAGTGATAAAAGACTATTAACTCTTAGACCGTATAAGATAGTAAAAGAATTTACTAACTTTTTAGAAAACAGGAGGATTGATAAAGAAGGTCTAATAAAAGCAGGACTGGCCCCTAATAAAAGCAAAGATTAACTACCTGAAGTATCTCAAACCAGCTGAAACTGGCTTTGTGGTCTAGAGAAATGCCAAAGATCCAAAGAGCATGCATGAGGAGCAGAGGTAAAAAGTTCAGCTCGAAGAAGAGAAGCTTACTTCATCTGAAACCCCCTGGCCCACGACCACCAGAAACCACTGCACAGACACACCTAGGAAAAGCCAAAGGCAGGGACTATAGAAATTATTTCCCAGAACTCATTATAATATAACCCCTTCTTTTCGGGGAAAATTCATGAGTATGTATAAGCTGTGTCACAATTATCTTGAATATGTAACATCTTTATGTTTAAAGGCACAGTAAATCACCACAGTGGGTGTGCACATTTGTAGTAAAGAGGTCCCCTGTGCACCCAGCACTAAATAAAACATACCTACTTTACAACCTCACTAATTACAGAATCTTTACCCCACATGTCAACATGTTCTCACCTCCTCCTCTTCTCTGACTAGGAGCAAAAACCTTGTGACTTTGTTTTGATTTTCTTCTTAAATATGTCATCACAGAGGTGTTAGCAACCTCTCTCATTGGCCCTGTTTTGGCCAGCAGCATGTCCATCTTCAGAGCCATCAGGGATTGGATCTGCCGGACATGGTGGAAGCTTCCAGCAGCTTCTCACGGGAGCCATCTTTGCGGCCGTCCTGCTGTCAAAAACCAGGCTGTGCAAACCAATACAGATGTTTAGATCGGTTGAACCTGGCATCTGCTGGACAGCAGCATCTGGTCCTTTGGTTCTAATATCAACCCTTACCCGGTCGAGAATTCAGAATTTACACTGGGTGTACTCTGAGCAGCACCTGCACTCCCCAATTCAAAAATTACTTGAATGACACAATACCCAATTCCTGCTGCAGCAAGAAAAGGAGTTTCTGAGGCTATAGATGATTTGGAGAAACAAGTGATCTCCTGAGTGCATTCTCCATATAATTCACTGCAGTGGCCAGTGAAAAAGCCATCGAGGCAGTGGCATCTTACAGTTGATTACAAGCATTTAAAACCCAACACAGACCTACTAACATCAGCAATCCCTAATATTGCAAATGTGACAGCTACACTGCAAGCAGCTGCACACCCATGGATGGTAGTACTAGATATATAAGATATGGTTTCTATGGGTCCCTTAAAAGAGGAGGATAAAGAGAAATTTGTATTTACCTGGGAAGGTGTACAGTATATCTTTAACAGGCTCCCTCAAGAGTATAAAAATTCACCCATGATTGCTCATGCTGCACTTGCTGAATTGCAAAAGCATCTGAAATATTTCACTACGTTCGAGGGGAACTTTTCACAGGTACCTTCCACCAACTCTTTATGTCTGTGTGCATACATATGCACATATGCTACAGCAAATATGGAAGAAATGCTGCTCTCTTAGATGTTTAAGTTCCTTAGATATCTAAGTTAGGTCTGTAAGTAAGTTTAATATAAGTTAGGTTAAATGCTATTAAGTGTTATTCCTTTGTTAAATTGTTATGGTTAAGTTACAAGTTGAGTGCTGTTACAGTGTTAGGCCATATTCCTTTTTATCCTTGACCTTTCTATCCTTTATCACACACAAACACACATACCCACCCCACTCCTCCCCCAGATAGTTCTTGGCTCATTTCTGTTTTGATTGACTGGATTTTGTTGTTTTGTTTTTGTTTTTTTTTTAACTGTCTGGTAAGTAATAGAGTGAACCTTGCCAATGAACTTTGTCATGCTGTCACTTAATATTAAATCTGGTTTCTACTGATAGCCTTGCTAGTGATTTTTAAGCAATCTTAAACACTTGTTCATAACATGGCCAGACATTGCTTGCTGATGGGAAGTAGAGAATATCTTTGTTTCCCATTTACTTTTGCATGCACAGCCTTTCACTTTTGCTTTAGTAAACTGCCTTATGTCAAGATACAAGTTGTCTTCCATCTTATTTTGTCTCCTCTGTCCAGCTTAGAAGAGGGAGTGATAGAGCAGCTTGATGGGCACTGGGCATCCAGCCGAAGTCAACCCACCTCAGTAACTAAACTCCTATTAATTCTGACAGAAAAAAAAAAAAGATATTTTAAAACATGCCCAACCACCTACTCCAATAATATTGTCACTTAATTTGTCAGAAAATAATTCAAGCATTCACAAAGATAAAATTTTCCTGAACAGATGAGTGTCTCCAGAAATATTTAGAGTTAACAGCAGACCTGCCTTTAATTCCCTACTCACATTCAGACACAAATGCAGCTCCCGCCTTCTCCTCCCTCTCCACTGACATTTTTTGAGAATTCATTTTACAATCAGCAACATTTGTCAACAGAGATGTTAATCTAATCAATTACAGCACTAAAACAGTCAAGTTACTCTGTGGGTACACTGGGATATTGTCCTGGTTCTGGCCAGGACAGGATTAGTTTTTGCAGTAGTCAGAAGGGGGCATGGCTATGACCCAGAGGTTATTCTATACCACCTCACATCATTGCCAGGGGAAGGGAGTCTCTTCCGAGGAGAGGGGGTTCCTTCCAGTCAATTAAGTGTGGTGGACAGAGCAATGGGGTGGCTCCGGTTCCGAGCTGGAGGGAGCAGTGGGGGTAGCATGGCAAGGATTTCTGCGGTGAGCAATATTTCTTTTCTTCCACCCTCTGCCATTAATATTGTTGTTGTTACTGTTCGTTTACTTATCTCATTGCTGCTACCAGTATATTTTTCTGATCTCAACCCATTATCTTTACCTTTTGTGCCTCCAATTCTCCTCTCCAGCCCACTGCAGGGGGAAGGGGGGGGAGCAAGGGAACAGCAGCATGGTTTAGAGTTTCAGTGGGAACATCAAATTGGGCAGTACCATTACTAAACCACAATAGGTATGTTGATCCTGACTGCTCACCAGGCGCCCATCAAAGCTGCTCTATGATTTCTCTCTTCAGCTGGAGGTGGTGGTGGTGAATATAACAAAAGGCTCGTGGATCAAGATAAGAACAGGGAGAGATTACTCACCAATTACAATAATGGGAAAAACAGACTCGACTTGGGGAAATTAGTTTAATTTATTACCAATCACATCAGAATGGCATAATGAGAAATAAAACCAAATATTAAAAACACCTTCTCCCCACCCCTCCCTTCTTCCTGGACTCAACTTCGCTCTTGATTTTCTCTACCTCCTCCCTAACAGTGGTGGAGTGGGATGGGGAATTAGGGTTGCAGTCAGTTCAACACACGTCATTTCTGCTGCTGTTTTCTCCTCAGGATGAGGACTCCTCACACACATCCCCTGCTCCAGCATGGGGTCCCTCCCATGGTAGACAGACCTCTGTAAACTGCTCCAGTGTGGGTTTCCCACAGGGTCACAAGTCCTGACACCAAACCTTCTCCAGCATGGGCTCCTCTCTCCACAGGGTCCACAGGTCCTGCCAGGAGCCTGCTCCAGCGTGGGGTCTCTATGGGGTCAGAGCCGTCTTCAGGTGCATTCACATGCTCCGGTGTAGAAGCATCCAGGTGCTGCAGGTCAATATCTGCTCTACTATGGACCTCCATGGGCTGGAGACTCACAGTTGCCTTACCATGGTCTTCACCATGGGCTGCAGAGGAATCTCAATTCTGGCACCTGGAGTACCTCCACTCCCTCCTTCACCGGCCGTGGTGTCTACAGCTGTTGCTCTCACATATTCTTACTCCTCTCTTTGCCCGCAATTGCTTCTCCACAATAACTTCTTTCCCCTTCTTAAATACATTATCCCAGAGGTGCTACCACTGTTGCTGATAAGCTTGGACTAGGCCAGAAGCAGGTCCACCTTGGAGTCGGCTGGCATTGTCTCTGTGGGATATAAGGGAAGCTTCTGGCAGCTATTCACAGAAGCCAACCCTATAGCTCCTCTGCTACCAAAACCTGGACACACAAGCCCAGTATGCCCACACTTCTAAAGTTACAGAGGATTTCAACAAAAATATTTGCTGCCCTTGCAGGTAAAATGTAAAAGCTAATGTAGAATGTATTAACAAAAGTGCAATGATGTACTATGCCTGGTAATTATGCCGAAATACATTCCTCTTCTGTTTGTGTATTTAAAGAAAGAAAATGTTGCAAGTAAATATGATCTTTAAAAAGGTTTAAACGTGTGTGTGCTGGTTTTGGCTGGGGTAGAGTTAATTTTCTTCTCAGTGGTTGGTATGGCACTATATTTTGGATTTCTGCTGAACACAGGGTTGATAATATAGAGATGTTTTTGTTATTGCTGAGCAGGACTTACACAGAACCAAGACTTCTGCTTTTCACACTGCCATGCTTGTGAGGAGGTTGAGGGTGTATGGGAATTTGGGAAGAGACACAGCAAAGAAAGGTGACTCCAACTGACCAAAGGGCTATTTCAGACCAAATGAAGTCATGCTCAGTATATAAAGCTGGAGGGAAGAAGAAGGAACGGGGGAACGTTCAGAGAGATTGTGTTTGTCTTCCTAAGTAACCATTACATGTGATGAGGCCCTGCTCTCCTGGAGGTGGCTGAACACCTGCCTGCCCATGGGAAGCAGTGAATTAATTCCTTGTTTTACTTTGCTTGCATGCACAGCTTTTGCTTTCCCTATGTCCTAGGTTACAAGGTAAAGATATGCCCAAAAGTATGTATTCTATCACCATCTGCTGAAAGCAGGTGGGGCAGTGATTCTTATGTCTGTGGGAGATATCCTCTACTAATGAGCCATCTGTTAAAAACCAGGTGGGGCAGTGTTCTTTGTCTTTTCCACGACCCATCCTTCCTCCCGGAAGATACCTTCTGTTAATGGGCCATTAAGTCTCACTGCATGACTGATAAAATTACAAAATTCCATTGGGAGATGCTCCACCCAGGGGGAGGAGCCAAACATTTCCTACCTAGATAAAAACTAAGATTTGGAACACCAAGGTAGCCCTTACCCACTGGTTTCCAGAAGACAAGAACTACCAGACCTTTCTACAGGATCACTACTTCAAGAAGACCACTTCATGTGGACTGCTACCATCACCCTAACTAGCAGGGTGTCAGGTTGTATTCTGACTCTGTCAGTGGTTTTTCTTTTGTACTATTGCATGTATTTTATTTTTCTCTTTTTTTTCCTATTAAATTGTATTTCTGACTTGGAGTCTCTCACTGGTTTTGCTTTCAAACCATCACACCCTATTAAACTATTTTTATCTCAACCCACAAGTTTTCTCATTTTTGCTTTACCGATTCTCTTCCCCATCCCACCAGGGGCTGTGAGTGAGCAGCTTTGTGGTGCTTAGTTGCTGTCAGGGATTAAACCACAACAGTCCTTTAACATGTTTAATGTGGGGCTCAAAGGGTTTGAGATAACAACAGATTTGATTGGGTTGTGCCAGATTGAATTTATAGCTCTTGATGCTGTTTAGCTAGTAATCGGCAGGCTCCTGTGCTTGCCATGGGCTCGCTCACCTGACTGTCTCTTAGTCTTGTGCTCATTAATGGCTGCTTTTTGCTTTTGCTGCTTGCTATAGTGCTGTGCCTGGGAATGTTTTGATAACAGTCATTGAGATGTGCCTGGTCTGGGAAATGGCCAGGGCATTGCTCCTGTGTTTGTGTTGCTGTGATGGACAGGCTGGAATTCCAGTGTGAACTCATGTTGAAGGGACTGTGACCTGTGGATGACTCCATGTGAGAGCAAATATCCACCTGCAGCCTGTGGAGGACTCCATGCCAGAGCAGGTAGATACCTTAAGGCTGCTGTGATGCCCATGATGGAGCAGGTTTCCTGGCAGGACTCATGACCCCATGGGGGACCTATGCTGGAGCAGCCTGGTTTTAAAGGACTGTACCATGTGGAAAGGACCCACACTGGAGCAGTTTGTGAAGAACTGCAGCCTGTGGGAAGGACCCACATCACAAAAGTTCAAGGAGGACTGTCTCATGTGACACAGCCAGGACAGGTGATCCCAACTGACCAAAGGGATATTCCAGACCATATGACATTGTGCTCAGTATATAAAGTGGGGGAAGAAGGAGGAATGAGGGGACATTTGGCCTGATTGTGTTTGNATTGTGCTCAGTATATAAAGTGGGGGAAGAAGGAGGAATGAGGGGACATTTGGACTGATTGTGTTTGTCTTCCCAAGTCACCATTATGCCTGATGGGGCCCTGCTTTCCTGGAGATGGCTGAACACCTGGCTGTTCACGGGAAGGGGTGAATCAATTCCTTGTTTTGCTTTGCTTGTGTGTGCAGCTTTTGCTTTACCTGTTAAACTGTCTTTATCTCAAACCACGAGTTTTATAGCTTTTTACTCTTAAAATTCTCTCCTCAATCCTGCTGATGAGGGAGTGAGTGA